>JAGFPH010000073.1:110710-127694 GCA_018207615.1 Philaenus spumarius
TAGTTTTACTAATAAAAAGCTACACTATCCCTGAGTAACATAGGCTATAATTCATTTTGACAAAAACCTTTTTTAATTCAATATTTTTTTGTAAATATTGTCGAAAAAAATCTTAGGTTAGGTCTAGGACAATGAACCAACAGTATTTACATTTATTACCATATCAACCAAATGAATAAAACAGCTGTTTGCTCCAATATTTCCATTAACAGCTGATTTAAAAATTTGAAGCAATTATTTGTATTTCTAACTTTTAGGTTAGGTTTTTATTAAAGTGTAGACCTGAGCCTTGCTGGTTCTTTTAACCTTTATTATAACTGCTGTTATAAAATATACGAAGTAATTTGATTTGAACATTTAACATTATTTAAGATCTTAGCTTTGGGGTTATTATTAATCCTACACCTTTATTATAAAGAAAACATAACATGATTATGTGTATAGAAGGTTCCAACGGGATTGGCGTGCGGAGCACGCAGGGATTTCCCCTAGTTGCTTATAAAGTATTTTATATTTACTAATATAGGCCTACATTAATTTTATCTTGTAGATATAACCCCAATATTCTTATGAGTTATGCTTATTAATTATACATAAAAATTACAACCAATCTAATTATAGTTATTGTACAACTAAATTATAATGTTGAAAGTACAAACATTCTTATATAAAAATTAGTCCAAACTACTGTAGGCCTACTTCTGTTTTAATAAGTTTTAGTCATTCGTTTCTATTTTATTAATTTTAAATTTTGGTTTCGTATGAATTCTAGCACTAACATAGCTTCTCACTATAAGATGCCTTGATAAAGAGGATGTGTGACGTTTTGGGTCGCAATTTGACTCTACTGTGAGTCAAAAAAAACCATCACTGAAACCGGAATCTGAATATCAGCCTACTTAATGAGTGTACACTTATAACTTAAAATTCATGGGTATACCAGGTGATGATTACTGCTTAGGTTGTTCGTCTAAAAAAAATTTGGAAAACGATTGACCCTAAAGGCCATCCCTGTAACTTCCCGCTAAGTTTAATTACAAAAGTATGATGAAAGTTTGATAAACACTATTTTTAGAAATTTTGAACTGCCGTAACTTTTGAATGAATTAACCGACGATTCTTATGCGATTTGCGGCAATCGATGCAGTTTTTTAAGTCCATTGAAAGAATCAACAACAAAAATTTTTCAGATGAAAAGTTTCGGAGAAATTGAGGAAAAACACTTTTTTATTTTCTTTCGTTTACGAATTCTCGCGAATTAATCAACCGATTTTTATGTGATTTGCGGCAATCGATGCAGTTTTTCGAGTCCATTGAAAGAATCGACAACAAAAATTTTTCTGATGAAAAATTTCGGAGAAATTGAGAAAAAACACTTTTTTTATTTTCTTTCGTTCACGATATCTCACGAACGAATTAACCGATTTTGACCGGACTGGTAGCGATCGACATCGCTTTTCAAGTTTAAAAGCTGATTAAATTTTGGAATTGATCGGTAAAGCCGTTTAAAAGTTATTCCAAAAAAACCTGATTTGAAAAATTTTTATTTCTTAGTTTTTTCGAAATTTCTCAGAACCTACCGGTCCGAATTAGTTGAAATTTTCAGGAAATCTAAGTTTGATGGAACTCTTTAGAACACCGTTTGGTAGGATCCAATCGGTTAAGCCGTTCAAAAGTTATAAGCGGGTCACATACTTACATACACACACACACATACATACAGACAGGGTGACACCCTCTCGGTAGTGGTCAGGGAAGATTCCTAGGACCTCAAAACGTTGAGATCTGATGAATACTCGATTTTTGAAAAACGGGGTGAAACCAATAACTTCCCGATTTTAGAAAATTTTCAATTTTCTTAGCGGGAAGTTAAAAAAAAAATAATAATCATGGATAACTTTGCGAAACAAGCCCGTGAATGAGATAAGTTGCTTAATCCGTAATGCAAGTCTCTGTAAAATATTGTCTAGAGAAGTGTATCTCTTACCCGGGCTTATTGCTTTTAAAGTGTACCTCTCATTTGGAAATGTGACTAAGGAAATGACCTGGTAGCTCTATTCCATGAATAACATCTGAAGGTAGTTTTTCCTACATTGTACTTATTTGATCATGGGCTAAAACATTATTTGGCAAGACAATACAAAACAACTGATTGGTTGTCTAACTGTACAGTTAGAGGCAAACTATGCTTACCACTATGCTATTGTAAGTCAAGTGTTAGAGTTATCTATCACGAATGAAAAATTTCTTCTGAATGTCTGAAGTCTGGTTCAGAGAGAAGACGATACCCTCTGGCCTCAGCAGGTTCCACTAAACACATCAAGCATATCACGTCTTTACTTCACTACGAAAGAATATTGTAGCAAAGCTATTCCCTTAAAAGAAAGTTAGCATATTTATAGTAAAGATGACACACTCGTTTAGAATTCAGGAACAAGTTTGTAGTTTTATTTTATGTCTTTTGAGAAGAATAAAATTATCATCCAAAAAGAAAGTAAAAGGACTGGAAAAGTCTTCTGAACGATTCAACATGGAATTTGAGCAATGATTGTTGGATAATACAATATATTATTGAAATTACTTTTACCCAAAAAAAAAAAAAAAAAAACACTAGTAAGGAATTGAGCATGTTTCCTATGAAGTAAGTAAATACAAATAATTTATATAACATTATAGGCCTTTATAGTGTACAATCCTATAATGTACTTCTAATCGGATTTGATGAGCTATCGAGTGACAGGCTCATGATTTTTAATATTAAGAGCCAGGCTACAGAACTCGACCAGCTATTGGGAACAAAGCTCACTGACTCGCCATAATCTTGGGTGTCAGGCTAATAGATTCGTCGTATTATTGGCTGTTATGAGTCACGGATTTGCTATACTATTGAATGCCAGGCTCAAGCATCCACTCACTATTTGGAGCCAGATTCAAGGTCTTTATTATAGTATAGCTTATATTACTATATACAGTAATAAAATTTTCACTTAAAATATATTTACATTTCACTTAGTACAATTATGTATTTCGTTCTTGTCTCAACGACTTCTTAAACCCATAAACAATAAATACTCGACTAACCTGAATCCCAACCTTCTTCTTCTTCTTCGTCCGCCGTAGATGCTTCGCTAGAGTCTCCTTCTGAAGACTCACTAGGAGTTTCTTCGAATTTGGGACGAACCCATGATGTTCCAGGGTCCTGCGGCACCCGGGATAGCACCAAACTTACCTATAATAAATAAATGAATATTAAAAGTTACTGAACAAAAGTAAATTGTAAGAGCTGGACTATATATCTAATAATTTCCATTTTCAAGTTACTTGCTTAACAGTATTAGTGCTCAATATAATTTGGGATTTTTGCACAGAGTAATTTTAAAATAAATTATTTTAAAGCACGTAATGGCTTATACAGACTGTCACATAAACTGTGCAGTAAAATACTTTCTAATTTTCTTTGGTTTAGCAATAAAAAAATAAAAATAAAAAACACCATAACTTTGGAAAAATGACATTAAGATTATATTTCATATATGTACTTCAAATAAATATTTTGCATCACAAGTTTACTAAAATCAAAAAGTTTGCATCACAAATTTTCAAAATGGCAAATATTTGAAATTTTTAAAATAAAATATTTTAAAAGCTTTTATTTTACAAACAAGTTACAAGACAAAAAGCATTTTTATTATGTTTTGTTTATATTTTATAGACCTACTAGGAATTAATTTTGAACAAAATAATTTAGAAAAGCTATATTTGATTACACATATAATTATTAGTTATACAAAACAATATTTACTTCAGATTTAAATAAACGGTACCAGATAACTGCCACATACTTTCTCCCAGTTGGTATAATGTGTAGTACCTGCAAAGGCAGGGCGACTTCTACGCAGTGTAGTTTTCTGAATTGCCTCACGACCGCGCCACTATCGCTCGATAGTCAACGTACTGTGTTTACCAAAGACCGAAAATTTACATTAAAAAAAATCAAAAATTTGAAAAAATTTAAAAACGTCTGGAGATATTCCAGAACTACACCTACATACCAAATTTCATAAAAATCGGACCGTTGGTATGGTCTCCAGCTCTGTATACATCCTTACAGACACACATCACCCAAAAACCACTTTTTTGGGTTCAGGGAGCACCAAAACAAATAATTCCACTAAAAATATTTTTGGGTTCAGGGAGCACCAAAACAGATAATTCCACTAAAATTTTTTTGGGGGATCAGGGAGCACCAAAACAGATAATTCCACTAAAAATTCAAATTCGAAAATTTGGACGAAAACAATATTTCTCTGTATATGGGGGAGAAAGTAAAAATCAGGTGTCACAAGTTAATAACATACTTGTTTTAATCCTATAATAATCAATTGCAGTCAAAATCAGCTACCATCAAATAACTTTACTTTTGTATTATTGCTATGCTAATTTCATTCAATGAGAGAAAACAGTACTGTGCAATTTTAGTGATTATATTCCCTGAGTCCAGTTACCTGAACTTATACCACACTTCACACAATCAGCAGCAGCATCCCTCAATCATAAAAATCAAGTTTTATATTTTATTACTAGAATAAATTAAATATAAAATAAAGATTATTAACATAAACATTTTATTTTAAAATAAAAATTTCATTAGAATCCCTCCATTTGGCAACTTTTTAGTACGTTTTATTCCACATTTACATTTAACCCACTTCCATAGAAGTGAGCAGCAAAGTGGCCAGCGCAAGTATGTATACACCTCACTCGCACCGCCCCTACTCATGCCACTTCTACTGCCCAGTGCTCCCTTCATTTGCGGTTTTTGGTACCGAAGTCAAAGCACCGGCAACGTCGGTGAATGCCCGAGGTCGAAATGGAACTGGGAAGTATAGGCAGAATGTGGAATCAGTGCCTCTGATCCTGTTCCGGAAGTAAGTAGAGGTGTAAATACAGCAGCGCGAGGAGCAGTGGCTGAACGTAAATGAGACATTAAAAGTATTTTTTAGTCTTTCACGCTTACGGGACATGTTATCATGAAAAAAAAAAAAAACACTGTTTCAACAGCTTGTTTTACAGCAATATGGAGCAAAGAAAGACCTCTCAGCATTGGGGGCTCAATGATATAAAACAATTTTCTCTAACTTTTTTACAAGTTTCCCGACTTCCCCTTGTTTCTTAGATTTTCCCTGATCTCCTCCGACCGAAGGAAACCTGATATAGTTATGGACAATTGTTTTGATTTTTCATCATGAAAATTGGACCATTGTGTATTATTTCGGAATATACTCAAAAAGTACTTTCCAGCGATGGCAACATTTTTTAAACAGACCCAGTAGAATTCTGGAAATAAGCGTTTTAACAAAAACTCTCCTTTATATAATTCACAAAAAGTTATTATATATCATGAACACTCTATGGACTATAGAATTGTTTTATTCATTTTAAAATGCACAAGAACTCGTAAAATTGGTAGCCTTGAAGAATTTTCTGGTACCTTGAATTTATTAAATATTTTGCAAGAAAAAAATTGATTTAACCCACTTCAAGTATGTTGGTTTTGAAATCATTTCTTAGTGAGCAACTACACCAGAAACATTTCTATGTAACCAGAAACTCCATGAAAAATTTCAGCTCTTTATTTACCCTTTTAGAGAAACTGTGATGGAAGAGTAAATTGTACTTGGCTTTTATATACATAGATTTATCTTACTTCAAAATATAGTAAATATTATCTGTGTTTTATTTAATAAACAATAAATGACAAAACACAGACTGGTTACACCTTTATAATTCAATTTATTGAACTGTTAAAATTTTATATTTAAAAATTAGAATTAAGAAATAACCGAATTTTTACTAAATTATTCTCTTTCTTGGGTTTAGGTTCGGGCTTAATGTATTTTGAATAGGCTATTTAAAATTGGGGATATCTTATTTATTAAAAAACCATAATATATTAATATACCAGTTAGCATAATAACTAAGTATAAAATATAAATACAATTTCAAATACAAATTAAAATTTAAGTAATATGTAACAGTCATAACCAATTTCTCAAAGTCAAGGTTTACACTCGTTGCCCAATAAAATTTTTGAAATCCACTCGTTCCAACTTGGAATCTTGCAAAGTTAATAAATTGCTGGATTTAATAAAAAGTTCTTAATTGAAGAAGCTTCTGTATACAACATCCCTATATAGAATCCAAGGTGGCCTCAATTGATTCGAATGTAGATCTTTGTTTTAGTTTCAATATAAATAGCCTGTATCATCTTTACTTTTATAAACTAAAGACATTCAGGTTATAATTAAAAGATTTTTATTATTTATTCTATTACATTTAGTTTTTTACAGTCCTGGATTTCTAAATGATTATTACAACATCCATAACTTTTTTATTTTCTAATTTTGTTTATAATACTTTATTTCCTCAAATATTAAAAATTTATTATTTATGTATTATTATATAAGTTTCCTTTCCATAAAATTCAATCTTTTTGTTAGCAGATGTGTCTTCTGCTAGTAGTCAAATTACAATAATAGCTTTAAACCCAATTTATTATACTTTGTTGTAATAGTTGTATAATGATGTGATTTCAAGAATTGAAAATAAAATATTAAATTTACACAATTAAAGCAAACAATGTTATTTGATTTATTTCTGACGCGTTTGATTTTGATCCTACTACAAAATTATGATGAGTTGAATCGTAGTTGATGACGTATAAAGACGGACACAAACAAAGAATGGATGCAGTAAGTTCTGAGAAAGTAGATAAGATGGCAAGCCAGTTTGGAATATAATGTATAATTTCCAAAATTGAAAAAAGAGCGGGTGAAAACTGCGGTCTTAAATCTGACTCCATAGTTTAAGGCCGTGTGCCGTTAGTTCGTAAAATGTATTCAATAATTTTGAAATATAAATCCTTCAGACTCCAGCGTTGATTGAAGTGTGTGCATAGCGCTGAACATTCATTCATAAAAAAATGTAAAAAAAGTATAAGTAACGTATAAAACAACTGAAATGTGATTTAACAATCTTTATTTTTTAACTTTAAAAACATTTTCAAAGTTGGTGATTGAACAATTTATTTTATACCTCTCATCGAATATAAACAGTTGCGCTGTAATATGAAATTCGCGTACGAATATTGACTTTATGTTGTTAATAAAGGTGAAGTGCAATCAAAAGACGTTATGAACTAACATTCGATTAACAAGGAAGTACTCCAAATTCATTCTTTATTGCAACATTATTTGTTTTTAATTTGTCTGCTATTATGATATTCAAAATTTATTTCTGTTTGATTGTGTTTGTAATTAGTTTTATTATGTAACGTTAAAAGTTATAATCAGCAGCTAAGCCTAACTGATTTGACTACTTATCTGTACCTGCAATTTTGAAGTAAGTACTCTCGCAGCATTCAAGAACCCATGTGAATTAAATAAAAATAATTTAATTTTTATAACATACAATAAATTTATACTTTTTGTAGCGTATAAAGTTTCAGTTGTTCACTGCCTAGGAATTTATTTAAATTTGTATCGTTAACCTCATATTGAATGTCCAAAAGCATATCCTCTCCCAATTTCAACTTAAAACACCTTCCTTCTCATGAATTATATTTAATTTGTACTTTTATCAACTACTACTTTCTATTTAAAAAATAAAATATTTTACTAACCTAAAATGTTTGGAGGGTTATACAATTTGATTTTAGTTGTTAATAAATAAGTGTTTTTATTCTACATTTGAATTGTAATTATAATTTTTCCTTTTATTATTTCATTTATTTTTATAGTTAGACATTAGCTATTCAATTAGGTTCTAGGATCTGTCACCAAAGCCAATGATTTTAAAGTGTAATGGCAGTAATGAAGACTAACCTTAAAATCTGGACTGTAAAGTTTATTGGTTTTATCCTTATGTGCATCATCTAAACAACATTTATTTATCCTGAGAATCAGAGCATTCGTTTCTCCATCCACTGTTATAGAACTTGTCCTGCAATTAAAACAAATGTTTCTTTATAACAATGAAACTAATTTATTTAATTTAAGACATTAATATTGATAAAATTATTGGGGTTGGGCTGAGATGATGCCAATTCTGACCTAAACACTTTACTGCATTATCGATCTTTAAAGGACTGCTAACGACATGAAATGACTAAGTTAGGGCGGGTTGAAAATAGTATATTTTTTTAAATTACATAAAGTGCAAAAAAGTTGCCTCCTATGACAAGAAAATCAACATAAATAAATTTAAAATTGATTGATATTTTCAAGTTGCACATAGCACTAACAGTTTAGTCCTCATACTACGGGTGCATATATTATTGTTGTACGGTATGAAGTTTATACATTTCCAAAGTAACATTCAAACCATCAGAAGAATAGTGGTATTTATCTTCTATATATTATGTTGCATCTTCGGTGTCAGGGTTTTATCGGTGCTCGCTGAAGATCATGGATCTTTCGCTTTATAACACCTTCATTTCATTTTTCTTTTTAATTTTCATGTCCAAAGATTAAATTTTTCTCAAACTACATTTGAAGGAAAAACTCAACTTAAGATAGTAATCTTTTTTGCAAGTTTACATAAATGCAGTTGATTCAAATTGGGCAAGCTAAAGCATCCACATTGTTAGCATTTACAATCCACAGCAATGACACATTAACAAGCTGTGACATCTAAAAGTGAATAAGCTCTAAGTTTTAACTTGTCAATTTTCGCTTAAATTAAGTTTTGTCTTCATCTGGACTTTCTGATCTCATAACAACAATCAAGGTAAGCATTAATTACCTGAACAATTCTGTAACCTACACAGTACGGATAGGTGAATTGTAGTACAAACATTAAATTTTGTCACCTACTTTAGAAAAGCTTTTGCTTTTATTAGTTTTGGCTCAATAGATAACTTGAATCTCTTTTCAAAACACAGACGCATCCGATAACACATTCATATGTAGAAAGTTTGCTCTAACGAAAATCTCTTGGCATTGAAACACATGTCTAGTAATTATCTTTCCTAACAGATTCGACTAATACACTTACATTGGGTTATAAGTGTTTTCAATAAACATTACAGTAAACTATACTGACTAAGGCTACTTCCCCACGATCAACAGCAAGCAACGACACATCTCACCACTGCAAGAAGAAACTTGACAACTTCTCTCGTACAAATACTACATTATAACCTGCCTGTTATAATGTTGCACTTAGTTGTAAGGTTTTTAACGTTACACATAGTGGTCCCCACAGCAACAAGTTTATCAATATAACCGTTGGTACATAGGATGGCAAGTGGCGAGACATGTTATTGCAAGCATCTAACATTGTGAAAGGAGCCTGACATTGGAGAACACCAACAAATTTATAAACTTTATATATAAATAGCAAAAAATGTATAAACTGCATACTACTCAACAATAGTAAACACATGCCTAGTGGAATCTAAGGAGCAGTGTGATGGAGTCTCATATTATGATTCCCCAAACTTTGTAGCTACTCTACACACTACATTATTATTTATCTACTCTTTATTGTATAGACTGATTTTATAATTATTTGGATACTTAATAGGTTTGTATGGTACAAACACATTGTCAGGATATTAGAACAATGAAATATTATTGATGTTTTAATTTAACTTTATTAAGCCTTAATATAAACTGAAATATCACAATAAATAGTAACTGATTTAAGTCACTTCAAAACTACCTTTGATATGAAAAGCCACACGTTGGCGTGCCAAATGAAATATAACAATAAACAGTTTGACAATATTAATAAAGAAATAACTTCAACTCAGATTACAAATGTAAAAGGTTAACTTTACTTATTTCTGTTTTTAAATATACAATTTATTTATTTTAACAGTTAAACGTAAATTATTGATTCATAAATTTATCGTAAGAATGAAATATTAAAGTCTTTATGCAAATATATAAGAGAGTTTCATATAATAAAGTTTATAGCACAATCGGCGAGACACAAGATTCTTAAACTCGGGAGGTTGGTGCCGACTCTTCCCAAATAACAGTTGACACAAGACATACAATTAAATGAAAATATGATAAATTGAAACGTTACTATACATACAAATGCAAAAGAAAAGTTAAAATGGTGAGTACAATTTGTTAATCTGTGTTCGTGTAGGTGTATGTGTGAAAATGTAACATAGGAATCGTAAAGTTCAGGTTATGTACAGTTCAGAATTAAATATATTTATCGTTTATAGTTTTTCACAACCACTGAATAATGGGTAATAAGGTGATCAGCCTTTTACTATAACAAGTTCAAATGTTTCTGGGAGTAGGTTAGATCGTAATACGTGAAAAGATATAATTATTAATGGAATAATCTCACCATAGTTCAGACGTGTTCTTTTATATAAAATCGAGTAGTTAACCCTCCCAGTGGCAGACTGCCCAAAGTGACGTTCTCTCAGGCGCAAGAGGCAGCTATTTCGACAATTAGCGAGAATTTGCATACATTTGCATTTTCGATTAATTAATTCACTTAGAATTATCCAATCTTAATAAAACCGGCACCGTTGGAAAGAAAATGAATTAAACTTTATCTTTTGTATTTAAAACTTTTTCGTAAAACATATTTTTACATACGTAATCATCGTTTCAAAATTGTAGAATGTCAAACAGCTGTTTTCCGTGCGACATCACGATGTTAAAAACGTAAAATATCATCATTTTCAACCGTCTGCAACTCCTCACAGTTGTCAATTGTCACAAAGATCATCACAGCATTGGATTCATTAGACTTTTATCTTTCAAGTGGTATTTTTAAATCATCTGTGACTACAATCGTTTATGAGATACAGAATTTAGAATAAATGCTTGTCCATTGGTCAAGATTGGGCCAATAAGGAAGCATTTTTTAAATTGATTTTTATTATCAGAAATCGATTTATTCCTAAGATGTGTAATATACCGTTTTAAAGATAACATTCCAAAGTTTTAGTCAATGTGCAGTTCAAATAATTTTATCATATTTGGTTGGTACAAACTGAATTGAGAATCACACGATTTTAAGAGTTTACGGTCGCTATTTACCAAGCCGTTACCTAACAATTACATGCAAGTATTTTTTCTCTTGATATTTTACTGAATTGAAAGTGTTTATAGTTTATAAAACTGTGTTATATTGTGTTACAGTTATAAATAAATAAGTGTAGAATGTGTTATTGTGTTTTTTAGGAAATTATGTTTATAAAGTGTTGAAAATAGTGTGTTCTAAATAGTGAGTTTTGTTTTATTTTTTGCAGATGGCCTAGGCTAAAATTTATTTAGCCTATAAACTATTGTATAAACTTTTTATAAATAATAAATAGCCCTACAGTATTGATAAAATGGCAGATTGAAAGATTATCAGAAATTGATCGGATATATAGTGGTTTTTAGACATAATACTAATATTTAGCAATGTGCCTAACCTAACCTAAATTTGACAGATTTACGCTTAGGCTATTTGATCGCAATGCGTTTTTTTAAATTTTAAGTGTATGATATTATTTCACTTTTTAACTATTTTCTACAATTGTTTTATATGTTGAAAAAATTACAAAAATATTTCTTCAACATTATACAACTTTGTTTATAGGATTTTTGGTAAAAATCATGGAAAGTTTATACATTTTTGTTCGTTCTGTTGTACCTGATTAGAAAATGTAAGGTTTTTCTTACAGTTCAATTCTATCATTTATTCTCTACAATTTGGTATAATAAAATTTCATTTTGGAGTAAAAAGTATATAGCCTAGGCCTATTAGTTTTAAAAATAGGCATGTTTTATTATCGTTTTTTGTAGTTTGAACATAAAAATTGGTATTTTCAACTAAATAATTTTGAAATTGAAATATATTGTTACACATTTCTCTTTATAACTATTTTCTACAACTGTTGTATATCTTGAAAAAAATTACAAAAATATTTCTCCAAAATTATACAACTTTGTTTATAGGATTTTTGGTAAAAATCGTGGAAAGTTTATACATTTTTGTTCGTTCTGTTGTATCTGATTAGAAAATGTAAGGTTTTTTGTAATTTCCAATCTTACAGTTCAATTCTACCATTTATTCTCTACAATTTGGTATAATAAAATTCCATTTTGGAGGAAAAAATATATAGGAATATTCGTTTTGAAAATAGACCTATTTTTTTAGCGTTTTTGTAGTTGGAACATAAAAATTGCTATTTTCAACTGATTTTTTTTGAAATTGAAATATATTTTTACACATTTATATTTAGAACTAAATTAAAAAACTTTTGTATATTTTGAATAAAATTACAAAAAATGTTTACTATTTTTTATTTAGGCATAAATTTGGTTTTTCCCTTCCGTTTCTGAACATTTTTTGCTTTCTAAGCTAATAACTTTTACAATTTCAAAAGAAACTAATTTTTAGTGGCATATTTGAATTCTTTGAAGTTTCTTCTACAAAAAAGCTATAGAACACCTTTGGATTGGGGTTCATTTACTATTTTTGGCGAATTTTTAAAAATATGCTTGCTTAACGCTAAAAACAGGCTTTTCAATTTTAGCTTTAACCATGCCACTTGGAGGGTTAAGATAGAAAAAAATGGCACTGTATTGAATTGTAGTTATTAAAATTGACGTAGCACAAGTTCTGGATATTTTAATCTTGGATTTTGATCTTGAATTCTTCTTAAATCGCCAGCTAAGAGAAACACAACTGGCCTCTTCGGAATCTAACTCAACAATGCCTAACAATCAATCCTTAGGGGTTCTCACAAGGTCTTCAGGAAATCGTTTGTAATGCCTTCTTCATTTTGATGTCTTCTTGGGATGGGGATTTGTGAATGTACATAGATGGAGTGAGCTATTTAAGTGTTATTTATGGTGTAAGTTTTGATTTTAAGAACTTAATGTGTTTTGCAGAAGTGAAAATATTATAACACAATATAAAGATGTGATAAAATGAAATTAGTTTAATAAATTAAATAAAACACTCAAATAACTCCTTATTTACAATAAACATTTACTTTCTAAACTTTATACTAAACGATTGTACTACTACGGGTTGAATTTCATTGTAAAATCGTACGGCCAATCACAGCGCCGGATGTAGTTAGTGGGAGGAGCTTTGTGTATCCGTCCTTCACTGTATGATGGAAAAACTCGGTCATGGCTCGGGTTTTAAATTGCTATTAACTTAACGGGTTTATTTTATATTGTCGACGAAGACTTTTCAGATATAGAAATGTTGGTCCCTTCCATAGGCCTAATCTAATTTTTTATTTAAATGGTAGTTTGCTCGCAATTTAATTTATTCTGTCGTCTTCCGTTTGTTTATGAATCATCTCGGCATGTTGGATTCTCAATTTCAAGTACAGATTTTCGTCGAATGGTTTTATATTTGGTCGATATTTCAATTTACGTGGATAGATAGATTAATTTTGAAGCTTTTTGATATAGGAATTATAGGTCGAAAATGTCGGGAAGTATTTTTAAATAGCTGTAGTAGTGTCGAAAGTCGTGGTTGATTCTTTTCTTGGCGTTTTCATTAGCGTTGTGAATATTTTCCGCTAGGCGCCGCGTGCATGTCGTCATTTGTAGAATGAATCACATTCTTTAGGTCTTCTCTCTCTCTCTCTTTCTCGCTTCATAAGTATTTACATTACATTTCTATTATTCATAATTGGTTGAATATTTTGAATTGTTACAAAACATAAATAAACTGTGTGCCAATCATAGAATTTAATTAATTTTTAGTTTGTTGCGCATTCAGACGATGATAACAACTCAGGGGTTTCGCCTTAAAAAAAGTTCATTGCGTAACTGGAAGGTATTAGCCTTTTTTGTACATTGTATTTTTATTATTATATGAGACAACTTTTCTGCACTAAAGAAGTTTGAAAAAAAAATTGTACTTTTACTACCAAATCTGTGTATACTAAATACATAAAAATATTTTATTCTAATACATATTTACTGTACTATTTAAACTTGTATTGGTATCATGTAAAAATAAATTTTGCTGTAAAAATTAAGCTTACACTCTGTTTTATAATAGACATTTCATGTAATCACAAGTTTTATATTTATAACTCAAAGTTATAATTTCTTAAAAAAATCTATTCAAATTGAAAATATATGATTTTCAAATATTTCTTAACTTAAAAAGCTTTTTACGAACACCTTGTAGATATACTATGATTTCACAGAATATAAAACTTCTGGAACTAATTTTAAACTCAAGATATTTTTTTAAATAAATTAACTAATTTAACATAGTTTATAAACTTAAGATCCTAGCATACGTAAACAAATACAATACATAGTTGTATGAAACTGGTTGGTTGGATTTGATACATGCAAGTACAGTAGAACTGGCCTCGGATCAACCGGCCTATCCCATGGAACAACAGAGTTTTTTTTCTTCTTACAGATTATATTACTGTAACTGGCCGAAGTCTCAAACATTGATTGTTTGACGGAAATTTCCTGGAAAATAAAGCTGGATGACACAACTTTAGGTGTGCAATGTGTGTTAGTGTTGTAGCAGACAGAACAGGGGAGGGGAAGCGTGAGTTTGATTCACCCTCTTGCTTGCGCGGCAACTGTATTTTTTCTTAGAATCAATTGACAAAGCGGCATCCTTTGCTTCTTTTTCTTCGTCTGTTGCTTTGTCGGAACTTTTACTGAATTTCCTGGGAGCAAAATATGTAATATTTGTAATATGTTGAGCAGCAAAAAGATTCAACGGCATTAGACGTGATTAACATACGAAATTAGAGACTTGGCACTAAAAATCTTTGAATGTTAAAGAACAGAAAAAAAATAACTGTTTTTTTGATATGGTATATGTAAATTCAGTTTACAAAGTTTAATTTGTTGGTGTTTGTTTATGTATGTGGTACATAAAATAAAATGGGTTGCAATAACGTCTTATTTGCTAGTTTATTTATGAAATATGTATTGTAGGTTATTTTTTAACAAAAATCTATTTTTTACGGGAACTTCGGATCAACCGGCCAGGGTCTTGGTCCCGACCAGACCGGTTAAGAGGGGTTCTACTGTAGTGTGAAAGCTTCCATGAATCCGTAAAAGTTAGATTTATAAAACTGGTTACATGAGTTGAGGAAACCAGAGATTCCATGGTGATTTCTAAAAATTGTAAGTTTTTTTTTTGAAAACATTTATTTAAATTATACACTTAGGCCTAACAACAATTAAAATTTATGCCAGGCCCTACAATAAAATTACGGTATTGAGATCTTTGCCCAAATTTAAATTTTCAATTTAAAATTTATGTATTCTCACATTTGATTAAAATTTAAGAGGGGGCTTGCATAGATATGTGGCACAGTTCTAGGCACACATATATGTGGAAGCAGTTCCCGGGGTTAATGAACAAAGCAGAGTTAATAATAAATAAACTAGGATTACTTCCTACTAAATGATTACCTAGATTTATGTGCACTTGGTAAAGAGTTGTGAGATGGTTCGTTATTGATTAGCCCTTCTATTGTTTGCTTAGCTATCAGATCTGCTGCCTCAGAATTGCCGTTCTCTTTCGGCTCAGGTACTGGTGCTTGGTCCCGCACAAAGAAAGTGTTGAACCAAAAATGGAACATTTTCTCCTGTAAAACAAATATCTCGATTAATTTGATATTACTAACTCTTAATACTAGTCTTTAGTAAACCATAGTGTTCCAGAAACCTATAATCATTCTTGATAATTTAGTTTACTAAATTGATTGTAACTTATGTAACATGTTCAAATTCCATGGAGCCATGTAGTAAATTTTTACTAAGAAGGCTGATAGCCTAGTGAATAGAAATAACTAAACCACAAAGGTTAGGAAATAATTTAAAGTAAGGACAACAATGTAAATATAAAATCAGATAACCTTTAAATTTGATTTATTTCGAAAGATAGACAGAACAGTTCCATCGTATAGTTCAAAGTCAAATGATGTTAATAGAGGCAATATTACAAAAAAACAGGATGTAAATAAAGGACTATGTTTAGATGCAAAGCGAAACAGGATGTAATGAAAGCAGAACAGTGCATTCTGGAATAAAAAGTATATCCTTTAGAAGAGTTGGATGGAGGTCGTTAGATCGTTCGGGCGTATGTTACGTTCAAGTTCTACGTTTTCAGTTGTTGTGCATCAGTTTTTGTATGATGGTTTTTTTACCTAAGGGTGTTAGAATGATGCTTTGTATATATGTAAACAAGAATTTCAATGGTGATTTGAGAAGTACGGGAGTTTAGTTAAGTTTGGTACAGGATATGCCTGAGGATATAACGCTTCGTGGACAAAATGGCTAAATAGTGAAACAGTTGAATGTGTATATAAACATCCATTGACATCAGGACATTACACTGCATACATGCAAATATTTGGTTTAACCACTCTAAATCAATTTTGAAAAAATAAAAATGGCTATAACTCCAAAAATTTTAAATACTCCCAAATATCGTTGTGTGGCATATTGTTTGAAAGCTTAATTAATTCTAAATCCAAAAAGAATAATAATTAATATTAAAAAAGTATAGTACAGCAAAGTGGGGCAAAATCGGAAAACATGATTGATTATGTTGGGTCTTTTGGCCGCCATTTTTAATTAATTGAAGATAAGGATGTGCAAATTTCACCAATGTTTTCTTTTGAAATTCTACATTGAGATGATGTACCACATGACCACCTTCCCATTTAAAAAAACGAAGTTACATTCAAGATGGAGGATAATTTTTTTGAAATCTTAATAAAATACAGTAGTATTTTTACATAAAGTAGGTTCCTCAATCACATCTTATCTATCTTCAAATTTTCCTTATATAAGAAATATTAAACCGTCTCCAGACTTTTCAGCACTCCTGTTTATATACAGACTGTCCCAAAAGTCCCGGACCGGTTTAATAACTCCTAAACGAAACTAGCTACAGTAATAATATTTCAGACATGACTCCTGGCTACAAAAAACTATTTTTT
>JAGFPH010000073.1:132345-143352 GCA_018207615.1 Philaenus spumarius
ATAAATACAGTAGAGCCGCAACTATACGAGGTAATGTGGAATGAGGGATAACATGGATTCTGTCAAAAATCGAGAGGGAAACGTATGTAAACTGGTGAAACCAATGAAAACGTGGTGAAAGATGTGAAAAAATGCATCTACTGTATTATCAAATGGAAAAACTAAAGTCCAAATAAAAAAAAAAATAAAAAATGATAAAAAAGACATACATAGGCTACAGTACATTTTCCAGATAAAAAATTATTACTTGAAGAAGGCCATAAGTGCTTTCTGTTTAACAGAACTCACTCGCTTGTGCGCCGTTTCTATTTTTACACTACTGGTTTTAACTGGTTTACACTAACTAACATTGCCATAACACAGCGAGTTTGAGTTTGAATAAACAACGTGACATTTAGTGAAAAACCATTAACAAAATTGTATTAATGATTAGTAAAGCATTGGAATTACTGTATTGTACAGTATTTAATAATGATTAAAATCTGTGCTTTTTATTTGCCGAACCCCTCTTTTACGAACCGTATGTGAGTAATTCCGCTATATGCAGATTTCACTTTGCACGGTTACTTTAATGCATGTGTCTACCGCAAACCAAACTTTTTTTACTACCTCGGTTAGTCGAGGCTCGGATAACCACAGCTCTACTGTACAATAAATTAAGTTCAAATAAATAGTAACATTTTCTTTTTGTATTTTCACAAAACTTTTTGAGCCGTGGCAACCTAGGTTTTGCCAGCTATGGCATCATGGAATGTTTCGCTTACAGATAAATTTAATGTCTTTGTTACGTTTTAAAATGATTGTTATAATATTATTTTTACATATACATAAATAAAAAAACAACAACTTAAAGCATTAATTACTTATTTATTTTCGTAATAAATCAGCCAAACTGATTTTCAAACAAAAAATACTATTACACTCAATTTTATATTCTTAGAAAAAAAAAACAGATAATTCTATACATTATCACAAATATTTGAATTTACCGTGTATTATTGTATAACATTTTAAACAATTCAAGTTTTCTGTTTTCAAATTTTGTTTACACAACAAAGAGCTTCCCCTTTTGTTGATAAAGCTCAATTCTTATCAACATTAGCAATATTTTGTACTTTGATTAAATTACACAAAAGCTGAAGTAATTCAATGCACAATTAATTATGTTGGCCTACAACTGTACTGTACGCTGTCAACTGTAACATTACCGATATCAACTAACAAGAATGTTCTTTGAAACCGACACACACTCTCTTGATGTACTATGTGGTGTCAGTGTCTGATTAGTGATTACATATATTTAGCAAACCTGACCCACAGTGACAAGTAAATTAAAGGACGTTATGGGCTTGCTTAGAGTAGCAATGTTAATGTAGTCACATTCATAGCAGTATGGCAAAATGTTTGACAAAATCAGAATCAAGTTAGCTTCACTAATACGAAAATGTGCTATGGTTTTTATAGCAACTATAGGCCAGCATTTAAATGGCTTCAAAGCCATCAACTGCCTTCAAGTAATGGCTCATATTACAAAATGTACCTTATATTTTAATTGTGTATCTGATTCAACAGTGAGAACCAAACGTCAACTACAACGAAGTTCCAAAGTATCTGTTTAATACTTATTGACTCACTTCTACTACTCAGTCCATTTTGATTATTAATATATATTACTTGGACCCCTATAAAACTATTTATATTGTATTACTGTTTTGGGAAACACACATTTTACCCAAGTAAAATATTATTCCAAGAACTTAAATTATTCATTTTTCTCTCTTTATATTTGTAAGGGCGATTGTGTTTTGAGCATTGTGAACTTGCTGTTGGTTCTTGTACAATTAATTGTGACCCCAAAAAAAGAGATATACAGTATATTCTCAATCAGTCTTTCAGATTTTTAGTTGTAACCTTAGATTGTTTAACAACTTGTCAGTAAGATCCAAGGCAAGGAAAAGAAAAGATTTCACTTCTAAAAATATTGTTCTTATCGGTTTCCCGTCTTTATATTAGGACTAATGAACAATCTGGGTTAATAATGGAAGGACAAGGGGGGGGGGGGGGGTATTAAGTTCCCTAATCAATTTTCTTGTATTTGTGTTTACTCATATCCAGCCTTTTTGCTCCATCCTAACTTTTAGAGAAGAAATAGTCAGTATGAGTAGTCAGTAGCTGTTTCGCACTTACAAACATCAAATAAAACAAATAAAACATAATCACGACAATTTCCTGATACATACTTAAAATCTTGAGTTTATGTTTAGTCTTTTTTATAAAGTGTAAAATGAAAAGAAAAAAAGAAGTTTTAGAAACAACTTAACAGGGAAGTAATTACCATAATGAAATATGCTATTCAAATTACTTGGTCACTGAAGAAAATAATTTGGCATGGTATGAATTGAGGTTGTTTTAGTCAACCTAGGGCTTTTGGGAAATAAATAATAAAAATGAATTACTCAATTAAACAATAACTATAATTCTGTAAAAACATACAAATTAATGTTGCTTATGTAAGTTAGTGTGAAAGTTTATTAATCAATAGTAAGCTAAGCTGTCAAATTACATACCTATGATGTACACTATATTTGTAAAAATTTTCACAAACTTAGTAGAAATAGCAAATCGAAAGCATATTACTTCTCATACACATTACAAATCTTTCAATGATTTAAAACAGTATTTGATACTTTTTGGTCTCATTTCAAGATTAAAATTCCAGTTCATTCTTGTTCCTTAAAAGTCAATCTCAAACACTCCTAAAATCATGATATTCAAATGCTTTAACAAGATTGCAAATTGAAATTTTTAGTTAAATTTTAGCTTGAAAACTCTCAACCCTTTTTGGACGATTGCTCTCGTCTCGTTTTAAAATTTTTGGGGCAACTCTTTCGTCTTGAACTTAAATTAAATAAAAATCCATGCTTGTCCAAGTCTGGTAAAAGCTAAATAATGTGCATAAAAATTGTATTAATAATTTAAATCAACCTTTATACGTTGATTGCGAAAGATGTAGAAATTTAACCTACAAAAGAAAAATGAATTGTGGCTTTACGTAGACTTACTGAGGTACCCACATCACTAAAGCAGTCATTTTTTAAGAGTAGTTCAACCATATTTCACAAGTTAAACAGCTAATTTCTAGTAGAAAATAAATTATAGTAAGCCTAATTATATAAAACATTTTGAGAAGGGACTAAGGTCACGAAGTGATGTTTTGAAAGATGTCTTGCTAAGTGAAGATAAATCAACAAGTTTTTTGGGTCTGACTAAAAGCAGTAAACTTTCTTGGACAGAGACCATCTAGATAAAGTGTGTAATAAAGTTACTTCGGGATTGTTTCAATAAGAAATTTGTCCAAAAACTGTAAAACCCCAGCGATTATTTTATGAGGAATTTTTAATAAACAGCACATTAAAATAATGGTTATTTGCCTTCCAAAAAAGCAATAAAAATTATTTCAAAACTGAAGCGTAGAATAATGGAAGGGTGCTTTTAAAGATATTAAAATCCTAATATTCCCGAGTATTGCATCCATGGAATAATTTAAAAGCAAAATAGTGACTATCCTTCTCATGGCACAAGAAAAAAGCGAGACTTAAATGTGATCAAAGTAATTGACACACAAAAAATTAAATCAGACTTAAAAAGTCTTTTGTTGCTGATGAGTGTGTACTTGTTAGACAAGTTCTGTTTGTAGCAGCAATGAATTGAGGTTTGCTCACTTTACTCTGGCATACTTCTAAGAAAATGTTGAGGGTTTATTATGTATATTTATTTGTAATATTTTTATAATTTTATAGATTTTAGTATCTTGTGAAACACTAACTTTTATATTTGTTGAATTTTAATTGTAGTGTATTGATGTGGAATTATTATCATGTAATTGTGGTTGCTTAATATTTCTACTAGGGATGGGTCGATTCTCAAATTTATCGATTCCGATACCGATTCCAAGAAATCAATTCCCGATTTCAATTACCATAATTGTAAAGGGAAGTAAACATTGTTATTTAATTTTAACTGCATGTTTTTTTTACTTTAATGGTATTTGTTATTGAACTAAGAGGAACTTACATAAAACATTTTCCCCAGTAAAATATTTAGGCAGATATTAAATGCTTCCTTTGTTAAGTAAACACTTCTTGTTTTATTTTTGTTCATGCATAGGCTGTTATTTGTTCACAAGAAGTCAAGTAAGGTAGACTCAAGATCAACCACTTATGGATTCGTTTCTTATCATGTGTATTGGATTCTTTTCTTATCGTGTCTATTTATAGAATTAGGATGTCTACTGTGGCAAAAACTAACACATTTTATAGATCGGTGACGAAAGTTTAAAGTAATAATTCTATTTGTTTTAGGTCGGTTAAAACATTTTGGACATTTCTGATACTTACACGTTGCCCGTGATTTATGATTTTTGTAGAAGTCCCGACGGAATGCCTTTGTTTTACTTCTTACTCATTCCCGAAAATAGCTACATTTAATTATCACATTTTCCAAATTTTACAACTGTCATCTAAATTACATTTTCGCGGACCTTAGCCGTTGTAATTTAAATTAAGGTTTACGCCGACATTTTCTAAAATAAGCGCTAATAATATTAGGCTTCTTATTTTTTTTTATGGCATTTGTCATTTTATTTTAAATAATATTCCACCCATGGTAGTTCATGTTCATATAATTGGCACAAATTGTATTCGGGCATCGTTTTTTTGCTGGCTTTCACTGTGGTACTTAAATTATGTTTTAACGCTATTGTATTTAACGCATTGTTTTTATTAAATTGGAATAGGTTAATTGTATTTGAGTAACAATTTCTTATACGGACATTCCATTGTTCTCGGGAGAAGGTTTATTCGCCGACATACGCTGTTGTATAATTATTGCCGGCGTTTTATAAAATTAGCGCTAATAATATTCGGACTTCGCATTCTTTTGCGGACATTCGTCATTTTATTTTAAATAATATTTCACCAATGGCATAAATTTGGCACAAATTGTAATTGGGCATCGATTTTTTTACTGTGGTACTTAAATTATGCTTTTCAACTGATATTTCATACATTTTGCCCTAATTGTATTCAGGTTTCGTCATCTTTCGTGAAAACTCAATGTGGTATATTAAATTATGTTTTAACACCAATATTTCATGAAATTACTGCTAATTGTGTTTAGGCGTTAATTTCTTCCATGAATATTCCGTTTTTTGTTGATAGGTATCGGTATCGACCCATCCCTAGTCACTACTAACGGCTAGAAGTAACGGTACGGCTACTATATTACTTTGGTGCAGTGTAGATTCTTTGAATACTTCGTATTGGAATTAAATGGGATGTAACAACTAATATAAAGAGGAAATATAAACCGGGGCCGTGGCAATCGGCGTGCAGAACATATTTGCAGAGATTGGTGGTGGCAGCAATCGGAATCGACTCGATTCCAGTGCCGAGAATCGGTGGAATCGACTTTCGGAATCGACCCATCCCTAATTTCTACAAAAGCAAAAATAATAAAAAAAACTGTATATTGCCAGTTAGTATATATTTACCTTTCTGTCTGTTGTCCTTTTCTGTCCATAGTAATTAAGTGCGTCATTAGCTGTTTGGAATTGTTTACTATGGAGCATGTAACAACAAATCATAACACCTGTTCTTCCCTATAAATAAATAATATCATTTTACACAACAGCATTAAGTTACATTAGGTATGACATAAGAAAATAATACTTTAAACTCATATTATATAAAGAACAAATAAGAATATTTGCAACAAATAAGCATATTCAGGTGTGTTTGTACGTAGTTTGGTTATAAAGGCTTATAATCAAAATTGTATGTTAATACCGTACTCTCAAATAGTAGAAATAAGTTATTTATTAAACAAACACCAAACATGTATCGTATTGAACTATTTCACAGTTTTTCATAGCAGCGTTTTATCATCAATATACAATATTAACTTATATTATGTAATTTTCTACTACACTTCACGGTTATAGGTTAGGTTATACAGTGGATGACCTATTAAAAATTTAGCAAAGAACAATTTACCAATCTTGGTAAAAGTGTATGGTTTGCCAACTGCAGTCAGTGAAAATAAAGTCGGAAAAATGTTTCAAAAGATTTGTACGTGACCCATTAAACAGTTTATGCCACTTACAAAACATTTAGCAAACTATCGAGGAAGCGAAGGACGCCCAAGATCAGGAAGATGAGAATTGAACCTGTTGTTGTTCAACAAACCATTTTTTCGAAAAAAACGTGCGGCACATCTTGAAACACAGCCTTGGGATGAAACGATACCACATCAAAGTCAACCAAGCTGTAACATTGGTGTAGAAGATTTTAGCTGAAATTATGAATATCCAGCAAGACATTTTGAATCGAATAGCATCAGCGATAAAGCTATTTTCACATAAATGGACTTGTTAACCGAAATAACAGTTTTCTGTGCCACTGAAAAATCATAAGTTATTTGGTAGCATGAATGTGACTCCCGTAAGGTGAATGTTTGGTTCGTTGGGGTAGTTGTGCCCTACTTTTTCAATACACAAACAGCGACTTCAGAGGTTTACTTAATGATGTTGGAGCTCCAACGAAGAATTACCAAACTCAAATCCTACTTGCAGGTTATTTCCAACAAGATAACTCTGCCCCATTGGGCACTTGCCGTTCGAGCCTATCTCGGCCAAACATTTCCAGGGCGATAGATTGGTTATGATAGATCATTGCACTGGCCTCCACATTCCATTAATCCATTTCAAATCACCCAGGCAATGTTGCTCAACACTTTTTATTTTTCTGGATTTTTTTCCTATGTGTTCCTAACATGAAGACAATTACAAAACACTATTTGAAAAAATTTTATAAGACAGTTTTTTTCTGACAGCCATTTTTAAAATGGTGGTCGGGCAAAATTTAATAAGAAACAAGGTTTGCGGAAAGTTTAATTACCAAGCTATTTTTAAAGATATCAGAATAATTAAAAAAAAAACTGTGTTCAGCATGAAATGAACTTCAGGTACACATTATTTTAATTTTTCTATCATTTAAGAAAGTCAGTCAAACTCTTCCTGGATTCCGGGGGAATTCATTGTGTGTCCTCCTTCTGCCGCAGCCATTACTGGACCAGCAGACCAAGCCTTCTGACCAAGGTTGCTCCCTCCCCGTCATTGATGCCATAACACTCCTAACATACGACAATTTAAAACCACGAATCTTCTCATTGTTAGTACTTTGTGAATACAACTTAATACCGGTAATATATGAATTTTTGAGAGAGTGAATTTAATTATTTCTATGAAGTTGTAAATTGTAAAGAGTAGATTGAATAAAAGTTATTCTATATATTAAAATATACTGGTGTTATTTAATCCAAAGATTCTGAGTTAACCACTGGACAGATTTCTTTTTGTTTGTAATGAAAGATATATATTTTTTTTAAGCCGACCTTGTGCAATCGGACATGAAAAATCCAGAGAAGAATTCTGTAACTAATTCAGAGTATAACTGCTACAGGTTAGTAGTAGGTGGAACACTCCAACAATATGCACTAAACGCACTTACCTTCCCAGCTTTACAATGGACCGCAGCAACATTTCTTTGATCCTTTGATAACCAATTGTGCACATCATCGCAAAACGGACGAATATTTTCAATTTTTGGCGGGTTGTGGTCATCAAAGGGATAATTTGCTACTCGTTGGTGAAATTTGCTGATATCGTACGATCGCTCAGAACATCTGAAAAATAATCAAGCTGAAGACATGGTACATAACCTCGAAATTCTTTTTTACAAATCACTGTTGTCACCTAACTCAAATTTGATTACTAGATTGTAAATTTGATTTATTTATTCATGTTAACAACTTAAAATAATACCATACTATCACAAAAACTAAGCAAAACTTTACAAAAACAAAAATACAAATTTGGTTAGTATAAACCAATCAGAAATTAAAGCAGCTGATCCTCCAGCAAGTGATAACTTCATTTATATTTGAGAATGAAATTAATTAATGTTACACTGTCAATATTTTTTGAGTACAGTAGAACTCCAATTATCCAGACTCCAATTATCCGGATCAGATTTCAATAAGAACATAGTCAAACGGATGCGAGACTTGGCGGCGCTGAATCGATTTAAGGTAACAAAACAGCTGACTCTACCTGGTATATTAAAAATATACTGTATTTTACAGTGATTTAGTATTGTTTGTAAATATTACGTAATGTAAACATTGTCATTGATATTGTTTATTCATAACAAATACCGTAAATGTTCTCTATTGTGTTTTGTTTACGGTTTTCTCCTAAAAACGGCCTTTTTTCGAGAAAAATCCAATTATCCGGATCGGGTCCGGTCCCAATTAATCCGGATAAATGGAGTTCTACTGTAGTACCAATTCCCTCTAACCAATTGGCTTGTAATTAGTGTCAACTTTATGGTCATTCTGAAGTTATTCATATAACTTCCTTCATTGAAAGTATTAAGTTAGTTTATCTGAGTTTGTTATATGTTGTAATACATGATTGTTCATTAGATTCTCGATTTAACGGACTAATTGGGAACCACGATGTTCGTTGTAATGAAAGTTTTTATAACGAATTACATTCAAGTATGACATAAGTAGGCCTCATGTAACAAATATTGTAAAGGTTTGTACGGACTAGAAACTAACTAATGGACAAAATTGACTATAATAATTAAGAAAACTTTTACAAAAATTACGATAAGAATCAAAACTAAAATACGTTAACCCACTAAGACAGTTTAATCAGAACTTGAAAATTCAACAAGAGACAGAAATATGAGAACGAGTACTAAGTAGTTGATTATTTACTTTAATTTCATCATGCAACTATTTCAAAATCATTTGATTATTTTGGCAATATACAACAGATTATAGAATGAATAATCGGGCTAACTATCCTACTGTATTTACTGTACACAAACTATCGCACACGTTCTAACCGTAACAATGCGATATATTTTTGTAGAGTGCAGCACAGTTGTTTGGATACAAAGCCAGTCCACATCTAGCCCGATATCAAAATCTGTTATACTAAGATCCGTTTTAATAAGGATTTATTGTATTAGTATAATAATTACGATTACAATGTAGGAACCATGAAAGTATCTTAATTAGATTAGATCAAACTGGTCAATGTGTCGCTCACTTTACAATTTTCTGATAAATTTATAAGAAAAGTTAAATTTCTCTTGAAATCGAAAACAAGTATTTTGTTCTTTCAACACAAACGTTTTGATTTTCAAAACACTGGGAAATGACCCCAGCATCTTTTACTTTCCAAGTAAGATAAGAGTACAGCAGAGCGTCGATTAAGTTATCCGAAACGTCAATCATCCGAATGCGGAAATGTACTGTAAATAAATAAGTACAGTACTGTTGCACATAATTCCAAATTTAAAGTTTTTGACTCGCATAGCCAGCTGAGTTGTAGACTTCAGAGAGTTTGTGCGCTTAACGGAACAGCGACCGCTGTCAAGTCAGCCTGTGACACTGGCCGCCCACTGCCGCCAGTCGCTAGCGAATATCCAGTGCTGTACAGTTTGCGAGACGAAAGTGTTTTCAACCTGATCAGTTGCATAATTTTCAATTCAGTTGTGTGTTTTGCTGTATAGAAGTTTTTTAACACACATTGGTTTCTGTATGACTTTGTCAGTAACGATTCTGGAGAAATACCAAGTTGTGGGCCTAGTCATAAAGAAGCCTTTATCGTATTTAACACAGCCACCCCAGCCATTGAGTGGTATGAAAAATAAGAAGAAAGTGGCCCAACTCAAATTCTTTTATTGAAAAGAATGCATGATTTGGCAGCAAAAAAGAGACAATCTAGCTTAGTTCAAAAACTATACAGTACTAGTTTTATGTACGTACAGTATATATAGCCTACTGTAGTGTATAAACACATTTTAAAATAAATGTTCATAACAAACTTTTACTATTATGTTTTCCCCAAATTTTGCCTTTAGAAATAAAATTCAACTTTAAATTCAGCGATTTGTTAACGAGATTGAATTATCCGAACCACCCTCAGTCCCAATCGACGCTCTACTGTAGTTGCTGATAACCATTGTAATTTAATTCTGCTAGGCTCACTAATAAAACACTATCACTAAGCAATATCTACTGACTGTATAGGCTACTTACAAATTATATATATAGTAATGGTCTTTATGTTTAGCTTCGAGGAACTTGACTACATCATCAATGTGATTACGATAAACTCCTTCTAGCTTTTCAGCTGGAAAACCCATTGCGATAACATTCTCTTGGATATCTACATACAAGTTAAGTAAATATATATTTACAATATAACGCTTTCAATTTCAATCAAACAAATTAGGTTTTTAATTATTCTTGGCCAATACCTACATTACTCAATGATGAGCATAATAGAAGCATTAACTATGTTTGTAATTAAAAATAAAACACACTTCAGGTTAAAATAATTCTAATACATTATAATATCAATTTAAATCAGAAAAAAAAAACATAAAATAAGAAAATCCGATTTATGTACAACAACCCCTATGGTGCCACACTAAATGCTGATTGTAAGAAGAAACCAAAAATCTTTTCTTTGTTTTTCAGTTAGCACAAATTGACCAGATAATTCCACAGTCAAAAATACTCTGAAACTCATATTTGTTGAAACAAGTAATGAATGTTTATTCTCACTAAGAGTTTTCAGCAGTTCAAAAGGGACAAGAGGAGATTTGAAAATGAACCGCGTCCAGAAAGTCGTAATACGTCAACCACGGACGAAAATTGTGGAAAAACGGAGATTTGATCCTGAAAGAAAATTAATTTAGTATTCATACAGTTGTTGAGATCATAGGAATTGACAAAAAATCTGTTCGGCAGATTGAGGAAAGTGTGTTCTAAAATGGTGCCCACGAATCTCAAACCCAAACGTAAATATTCACAAATCATCATTTGTGTAGACACTTCCTAAACTCTTGAGGAAAAGCAATAACA
>JAGFPH010000073.1:143362-185202 GCA_018207615.1 Philaenus spumarius
TGTGTTGAATCTTGATGTTTTAATTCAGAAACTAAGCGATCAATCAAACCCAAATTCATCGAGACAGAAGAAAGCTTGAATTACTAAATCAAAATGATAGTTACTCCTAGGGCAGCCGTACATCAGACGAGTTTATTGTTCCTTCTCTTAATCACTGTTTTAAATTAATTGTTTCTCTTTTAGATCCGCGGGGTTTTGTATGTATATTGGCCAACTGAATGTCAAACTGTGAAAGACGTTTTTGGCCAAGCATGGGACTGCCACCTTATACATCCGTCCTTGTACCTTGTTGTGTGACTTTTTACTGTTCCCCGAGGTGAAATGAGTAGGTACTGAAAAGAACGAGATTTGGGACAGTTGAAGCTGTGAAAGACCATGAAAATATTTTCTGAAAAAGACTTTGAACACTGTTAAGACCAATTGAAAGTTCAGTTCAAATGGAGGGGTGTAGAGATCGTGGAGAGGAGTATATTGAAAGCAAAACAAATATAAACATGTACAGTATGTGTAAAAAATATGGAAACAACTATGTATATATTCTTCAAACAAAGATAGAAAAAATTTCTCATTTGAAAGAAATGTCTATTTTGTTAAACTTATCAGGCTACTAGTATTACTCTAGTTCTGATTTTCTTGTTATTTTATGATGTTACAACAAAGGTACCTAGTTTTTTTTCTTTCTTCTTTTAACTACAGAACTGGCAGTCTATTCACTCTATCCTGGCAGACGAATTAGTCCAGTTTCAGGTCCCAAGTATAAATTACATACAGTAAATCTGTCATATTCTCCCCTGTATTATCCAAAACCTCCTATACACTATTATTGAGAAAAGAAATTAGTGATAATTACATAAACATCAGTGTCAACTATAGTTCATTCAGAATTTCAGATAGCTTTGACAAAATCACTAAGGATTTTCTCCCCTGAAAGCGCTGTATGTCTCCACTCAAAAACAAATATATAGTGATCTCAATGTAACAAATTTCACGACTAAACGAACCTAAGTTCGGGTAAAAAGTGTTTCCGGTGATACAACAAAATTTGGAATTACATATTTAACAAACTACTAATGGGGTAAAGTAGGCTGCAGCTATATAACGAACACTGAAAGAATTTGGAAGGAGTTACCGTCCGGTTGTATTCGTAAAACTCAATTTAAACAATGATCAAAGGATATTTTGTTTGCCCAACATTCTATGAAGAATCACATTGTCCATTCAGTTTTTGTTAAATTGTGTTAAACAATGCGTCATGGCTTCTACAAAGAGATGTGCTTTAACTGTCAGTGATAAATGAAAGACTATTAAACTGGTGGAACAGGAAAAAAAAACAGAAAAGTGAGATCGCTAGTGAGTTTGACATCGCCTGAAGAACGCACTCGAAGATTTTGAAGTTAAGGGAAACTGCACGCTCTCGAAGGTAAGACCCATTCTACTTGTCAAAAAAGGTGAACACTCTGATTTGGGAAATGTTTGAAGGAGACTCGAGATGAAAACATCCCAATCAGTGGACCATTGCTGAAAGAAAAAGCTCTAGCTTGTTCTGAATTTTCTTTCTTTTCAGGTTTCTCCAACATTCTATTCAAACCTCTATTAACTTAATTTCTTGGTCACCGACTTTGAAATAACGAATTCGCGATTAACAAATTTATATATTTAACCCTAGAACCGGCAGATCCGATCATGACAACACATTTGTAACGCGTGATTGTATTGAATATTTGACCCACTAAAAATCTTCCAATCTCAAAAAGACAAACACCATTGAAAAGGTAATGTTTCAAACTTTATTTTTTGTATTTACAATTTCTTTCTAAAACATATATTTACATACGTAATCATCGTTGCAGTTTATTAGATTTCTACAAATCAATCGGCGCCCGAAAATGCATACAAAACATAACGAAATTACTCAACTTTCGTCAATCTCTAAAACCCGCCCAGTAGGTTGTCTTAGTTAAATCTATGTATCGATGGATTCATCACAATTTCCCCTATCCAAAACATTCATCCAATCAAAAATCGGACAAATATTTCTGAAGTTGTAAGTGGTTTAGTAGACCCTTGCAATTGGTCAGTTTTCCAACCAATAAACAGCGTTATTTATTTCACGTGATATGTGTGTGACCTCAATCGCTTTTTAGAGATATTTTGGTATCTTTGTAAACATAATGCTTCAAGCTAACTTCCCCTGTAAACCAAATATGCTATATTTGAACAGTTTATTGTGTAGGACCGTGGGAAAGTGACTGCTAATACGGTCTCACCTAACGTTCAAATCTGAAGCGTAACGGACTTTTACAACATAGTCAGACATAGGGGTTTGCGCGCGCATCTTGTACCGACAAGAGTTTTCTATATTTTTCTAACTTTTGTTATTCAAATAATTCTAAGTCAAACACTTTTGTGAAAAGATAATTTACAAGGATATAGTTCAGTTCTTTGATTTATTCTCTACACTTTGTTATAATAATATTTTATTTTTGGGCACAGCATATATTAGTAAATTACGTTTCTAACTTGGCATACTTTTGATAGCAGACTTGTAGTAAGAACATAAATTCTTGTGTTTTCAAAATAAGAAATTTGAAAATGTTAATTGTTTTTATACAGTTCTATTTAAAACTAAATTACAAAACTTTTTACATTCATCGAAAAAATTACAAAAAATGTTTACTACTTTTTATGTACGGTAGACTTAAAGTTGAACTTTTATTTTTCGTAACTGAATATTTTTTGTTTCTTGAGCTAATAACTTTCTAAATTTTACATCTATAATTTTTTTACTGGCATATACAATTTCCTTGAACCTTTCTCTACAAAAAAGCTATGGAACACTTTTGGATTGGGTTAATTTACTATTTTTGGAGAATTTTTGAATAAATGCTTGCACACGCCAAAAAATCCATTTTCGTTAAAGCTGCCGGTTCTAGGGTTAACAAACATTTGGCTGAGCCCCCAGAATTCGCTTAATCGAGGTCCGACTTCACTTTAAATTTAAACCATATTCAATTATAAAATAATTCCATAATCTTATTGTATTCATAAAGGATACAAGTTAAATCCAAGTTGAATCCATCTTGAGTGTACCTTTTCCGTCTCTTACTAACCAAATTTTTTAAAGGATTTGTCATTTTCATATTTGATATTGTATTGGCCATTTTTCTACAAGTTTGTAAATACTGGCAGTGTTCTCTAGCCAGTTCTGATTTTCTCGGTTCTTCCAGACAAACATGGAGTGTATCGATTCAGAAGCTCTGCTTTCAGTTGGTTAAATCTATAAAAACAAATTTCAACATGTTTTAATAGCAAAATGCAAATAATTTTAAATCCATAAGATTTAATAATTAGCATGCATAACATGTATTCATAAATATCGGAGGGCTAACATGAAAGACAGTTCTGATTCTGTCTAGAGTAAAAATAATGATGTCATTTTTTGAGAGGTGTATAATCTGGCTTAGTTCGAGTCCGATAATGTTATTAGCAAGTCGTTTCTTGGGCCAATTCTTTTGTTCAAAAGGGATTTACCATTGAAAATCCTGCTGATAGTAAATTACGAGCAGCAGTTATTTGTTTTCTGTGAAAAAGTTACAGACAATCATTGCTAACTTTGCAGAGTTTAAGGGAAGAACATTAAAAGTGAAAGTACTATTAAAAATTGGTGGCGTTATTTCGGAGAAGGATGGACTAACATCCATGAGAAAGAAAGGAGTAGACGACCATTCGTTCCGACTGATTATCTTGCCAAAAAACGAATGTGATAATTCGAGAAAACCAGTAGCCTACTTCACAATAGCAAAATTATCAGACTTTTTCGTTAGATATTATATAAATTATTTTGTATAGGAGTGGCGAACGACAAATTTGGTTCGTACAAGTTTTGTGAATGCCGTGATTGAAGAGTTACTGGAAAGTGTCAACGGATGGTGTAACTCACAGGTGGTCTAGTTCTGCAACAAAATGTATTTGTTTATATGACAAGTGGGTCATTTCATGTCAAATCAACCAGGTCTTGTCAGTCACAACTTCAGATTTTGATGAAACTTGTTTTATATTTTGCTATCACCAAATTATAAAACCAGACAAAATTTGTTATGCTTTTGTCTAATACTTTGTGAAATAAGGAAAGTCAAAGTTTAGTTAAATTAGAATTATTATTCGAAAATGTACAGCCATTCAAAGCTTAGCCAATAATCAAAATACAGATATAAACCTTTTATCTTATGTTTCATGTCAAGATTTATTTGTTTGTTCTCAGTCCTTGACAAATATGTGTGGTTTAGTCACTTATATAATATTACATTGCCTTATAAATATCAAAAAAAAAAATTACCAACATACTTTTTTTTAGATTTGAGAAACAAAATCAATAAATGTTAGGCATTGATATAAATAATTAACAACACAAATGATTCTATTGCCTATATATAACTATGAATAAATTATTAACCATGCAATCAAACTCATAGGGCTACATATTATATTAAACAAAATTGTATTTTTCAAAACAAACACCGCAATAACACCAAGAATTCCGAAACAGAATGCAACTTCCCAGGACCAGAAACTGCTTCAAGCAGTTTAAATATAAAGTTCAATATATGTTTCGTTGGTTGATCCCTTCAGTAAACCTGTGTTAGGCGTTCGGAAAGGTTGCGACAGAAAACGTCCGCTAAGATCTAGGACTTACATCACCTGATGACGCGAAGTGTTATTTGTTCTTCGCAAAACGTTGTGTTTTTGTATATCATACTGTATTTGTTCAAAGGATTTTGTGTTGTGTTTGTGTGTGTCGTGTGACATGAAGCCTTGCTTCGAAGAATTTTATATTTGACGACAACGTGTCCTGTATCAGCAGTTCCATACAATTGAAACAGCAATAAGGTGGGTGTAGTCCATTAAGAGTTTAGTAATTTATCTACCACCCCATCTACAAATGTCTTTCAAAATTAAAATTGAATTTTAGCTGAATAATATGCTTATTTAGTTTGCTGGCTAACGACAAATAGCCTATTTACTGTAATTACCGAAAGTAAAATAAACAACACATAGTACATAATCAGCCAGCCCTTCATGATATTTTATTCAAACGCAGGAAATGAATATTCTACCAATGTTTTTTTCAGATTTACCTAAATTATTAGGTAGGTCCTAAACATGAATTATGTTTGAAAATAACTATTACACACTCACAATTTTACATTTTTTTTACATACTGTAACAGGTTAGGTTTGGTTGTTTGGTAAAACCTCCAAAAACATTTACAATTAAAAAACTGAAAAAATTTTAAATTCCAACATGTTGAATGCAATGTAATGTTGACAATATCAGGTGACCTTTTAAATAAATTCAACAGCACATATTTCAAAATATTAAAACCCATAAGCAATCTTAAAGTATTAAACTTAACAGACAAAAATAAAATATAATGTTATTATTTGAGGTTAAGTAAGCCTACCTAAGTCTAAATTGCTAATATTAGAAAAGTTACATTTCCATGATAGCTTTGCATGGAAGCTCGACTATTATTATGGTAAAACTGCATTTATTAACGCTTCAATAAATAACTAAAATAGGCTTAATACTATTGATTTATGTCAAAGTAGGCCTATTGTAGCGGTAAGGAATCTGAGTGGGAGCTGAAACAATGAACATAAAGATAGGTTTTTTGTAAACAGCTGATGGTATTTAGCTAATGTATTTCTCTACGCTTCTTGACAAGCGTGAAAATGATACCACTGTATTCCTAACTACTCTTTATAGATAAAAATACAGTAATTAAGGTGGAAAACAGTTTTTCAGTCATTAACCCTGCAACTACCATACTGACTTCCTTCAACTGCCAGGCGTTTTTCGAGGTTTTACAAGCATATTTTATAAAAATCTGTAAAAATATCTCCTAATTAAAAACTTTAATGTACCGTAAGTTATTATATTATAAAGGCTAGGCCTACATAATTCTATTATGCTAGGCCTAAATAAATATTATTCAATTATATATAGAACAAAATAAAATAATGAACAATAATAATAAAATGGAACTTACAAACTGGTTCACTTGACGTACACATGATAGAATATAAAAAAACGTTTAAACAAACAAATTGTTTATGTTGTGGTTCCAGAAACGTTATGATGATATAGCCCAATCTTTATATTATAAATATAAAAACTGTTCAAAATTTTGTTTGTAACAAGAATAAATATAAAACCTATATCTTAAAATAAATATAAAGATTATTATAATTGGCACTTCGTCACACTAGTATTGTTCATTTTCCCCATAAGAGATATCCCAAACTGCTTTGGCGCCTTCTAAATGTGTGCAAGTGTGCCAACCCACTGTCACAAAAAAGAAAAAACCTCTGGACTGAATATGTCTTTTCCTTCAAAATAGTGTATAACTTTATCTGTGCATGTGTGATTATTTGAAAACTAAGCGCTGTCATAATCGTGACTTTAGCAATCAACCGATACGTAAATGGGTTGCGATTGTGACAGTTGCAGGGTTAAAATAAAACATTATAAGGAACTACTTGTGTGTTCATCTATCTCACGATAACTATTCAATCTTTATTCTGTAAGTTAAATTGCCTACAGAATAAAAACCGTGACTACTTATATTAAATGTTGACATACATACATGGGATAGTATATATTAAATAGAGATTTACAGAAGGTAAATTACTGTGACCGATTGCTGTATAGTTTAGGTTCAGGTTTTTAATTATTTTTGTTTTTTGCAATGTGTTTAAGTGCTATTTTCAACATTTATTATATTAGGCTACTGTATACAATAAATGCACAAATCATATTTTTTACATCTACTGTTAGAACGGATTCAATACTTTTGACACGGATAGCATACAGTTTCAGATGGTTTTGTGGAGCATAGAAAAGTGCAGTTTTACCCAGCTGACATTATTTGTTGAAAAAATAAATGACATTTGGATAGATTGTAAAAAAGTCTGAGAATACAACCTGATCGTCAGGTTCTAGTACATGTAGCATGTAGATATATAATATTGTATTTAATATAAATTATCCCATGTAGGCTTATAGGCAACAAGTAGGTTTATAAAAATCAATATTTAGTGTCCGCGTAACTTTTGTTCCGCGTAGAATTTAGTACAGTTTTATCTCCCAACTCAATTCAACACACTAAGTGACAGTTCAATGTTCATAGGCGAACACACAAACTAATTAAAATTTTATTTTATTAATTTTAGTCTAATGGTTGAAAATCTAGTGTTCCTATAAAATGTATTTTAGCCTATCTGTAGGTCTAAAGAGGTAGGAATACACAGTAGTACCATTTCATACTTGTGAATGAGAAGCAAGGAGAAGTAACTTAAATTAATGAACTATTGTTACCTACTACATGCATGATTTATTTTCATCATATAATATGAGTTAGGCCTATGCTTCGGGAGAAAATTTTTAAATGTTCAAATACAATAAATTTATGTAGATCTAAATGTTGAACGTTTAAAATACACTAGGCCTATTTTTTTAAATAGCACCAGCTGAAGACTTTGTTTAGGAAAGTAAGAAGTGCTACCAACTTAGGCTGTATATATGTTTATAAATTGGAAACATACACTGACTGGGCACTGTAGGTTTAGTTCAGGTTTTTGTGTTGAAACTCAGCAATAGAAGCAGTAACCCGTGATGTAAGTAGTGCTGGTATTCTAAAACTTGACCACTTAAATAATGCCAAACCAGGTTAGGCAATCTTTCACAAACCTAGCCTATTTTAGTAATAAAATAACAAACTACATTATCAAATTGTGTATGAACCATTCCTTCTTATTGTCAATAATGGCATCGGCTCAAAAAACAGTTAAATTTCTGATTCTTATTAAAGCAACAAAAGTTTTATCTAGGCTAGGCCTTATAACTTACTAAATTTAATATGTGACTACATGTATCTAGGCTTATTGTATGTCAGTTGTTAATTTCATATGCATTTATTTACTGCCCTATTTAAGACTTTAACCAAAAACCATAACTTTGTTACCATTTTAAAACTAGCCTATAATAGATTTAAAAATTAAAATAAACAAACAGTACTATTGTTGATCAAATAAAACAATAAAAGATCAAATAAGAAATTTCGACTGCAAACATGTTCTCCTCAATTGCCTTGAGAATACCTATGTAATATTTAAAATCACGGAATTATAAAAGTGAAAACTAATAATAATTATAGGCAACCTCTTAAAGAATATAGGCTAGGCTAATGGTTATCCATAAGTGTAGTAAACACAAATAACCTATTTTATAAATCAAACCGGTACACAAAGTTAACAGAGATAGAATATTTACCTAAAATGACATGTTTAAGATAGTAAATTCGCATATTTGAAGAAATCTGAACAATTTACACACAAAATGCATCTTCTTTGTCCCTTTGCAACTAGCTTGAGTCGGCCATATTGTGTTCCTAGTGCCTACCTTCATACCTTTCATCGACAATTAATTGCAGAAGACATAAGCTCTCTTAATGTGGCCAGTAGTATATTTTAAATCTTGGTTGGTAAAATATACTATAATGTTGTTAAATAATCCAAAATCACGATGACCTACAAATATTGTTTGCTATTTACAAACAGTTGCAATTTTTGATTAATGGAAAACTTTGAAACTTAAGTTAATATTTCCACAAATTTTAGAAATCATTAATTTATTAATATAGCCATAGTATTGATAGTACCGTCAGATGTAATTAAATGAGTTTTTCGTTAAGTTGAACCAGCATATTATACAATTAATTATAGCATATTGCTAGTACAGTACTACACAAGTTCAGTTGTTTTGACATTAATGGAGTCAATAATGTATAATAATTATCGTAAAAACTTATTAAAATATTGAAGAGATTTAAGCGACCAGTGCATTTTACAGTTATTTCTTCAATATTAAGACCAGAAAAAAGGTTGATACTGGTTAACGCAGTTCTGTTAATACATTCTGTTAACTTTAATACAGTAAAGTTCTGAGTGCATACATCGTTTGAACTAGCTTTAGTTTCAATACAGTTAAACAATTTTAGAAAATCAATTATTAATTATTTTTATAAATTTTGTTGAAAAGTGACTTTTTAAAACAAAATCATTTTCTGTAATAACAATAACAAATAAGTCAAAGTCCTAAGACGAGTTAGAAATTAATTACCGGTATTGGAATATTAGCACAGTGCATAGAGTTGCAAATCTTTTTGAAGGGTAGCTTTTTATTCTATGATCTAAACTCTGGCGAATTACTGAAATCACTGCAGCATTGCATTCAATGCAGTGATTCTGATTGCACTGGGACTGGGAGACTCTTGGTATTATTGTCTCCGATTGGGAGTTACAGAATTTACAGATTATCCCTATTCCTCAATTATTATCTGTATTCTGCTATTTTATATTTATTTAAGCTTTTAGAATGTGTTATTGCATGCGGAAGTGAAATGGTTAGTAGCGATGAAGTGTTTTGTAAAATCTCTTGATGTAAAGTTGAGCAACTAAAATAACAAATTATAAAATAATTTAATCTAAATTTGACGAAATATAGTCAAAATGAATGAAACTATTTCTAGGTCGGAAATCATATCTTTAGTGGTTAGGATTACACTGTTTTCAGCTGCTACTTATTTTAGTGTTAAATGGATGATCAATCAGTTAGATCCAACAAATAAACAGAAGAAAACAGCAAAGATAAAGGTAGGTAATTCTTATTTTGTTATCAATATCATAAGCTAGGCTGTATTGAGTAACTTAGGATGAATTTTAAAAGCATAGGTCTAGTTTACTCTGTGCGAATTAAAATGGTCAATTGTGTGATACAACGGTACAACTAGGCCTATATAGCCTATTACGCATAAGTTTCAGTCAGTAGGCCTAATTTGGCGTGAGTTTACAATACCCCCTACTGCTGATATCTTTGCAGACATGATATTTTTTTAGGAAAGAAGTGAGTGAAATACTAGTCAAAAAATATCAGCTGACAACTATTTTTTAGAAAAGTAAGTAGTGTTACCAACCTAACTATACTCTGTTATGTTAGGCCTATACTTTGATCCACCAAAGTTTGTATTAGTGCAGACGGTGATTATTGATGGACCCAAATGGGTATTAAGGCATATGAGGGTGACCACTAATTCTAATAGAGATAGAAACAAAACTTAACTTTTTTCTTTATATAGGCCTAGGCCTATAGTAGCCTATTTTAAACTACTCTTCACTGAGAGCGGGAAATCAAATATTAACAATCTAAAACACATGCAAAGAACAAAACCAAAAGTTGTTTAGCAGATGAATTAATATTGGCAACTTTCAGCCGTTTTGCTGAGGTGGTGTAACAACATGACCTAAATAAAATAAGTTAGTAGCCTACTATGTTAGGGTTGAGCCCACTTTGTCCGGGTTTAAATAAGTTTGTTAAAACAATAAGAGACAGATCAATAAAAATAATAAGTCAGTGGTTCCGTAGTACTTATTTTAAAATTGAATTATTTGCACACCTTTGCAAAATTATAGAATTTATACAATATCTGACATTTAGCCTTCACTTATGCTACATACATTTCCTTTACTAGATATTACGTTCGTTCATGACATACTGAATTGAGACGCTAGTAAACTGTTAACTTCTGTATCTCTACTTCTGTTAACACTTTGAACCCTGAGTCCGGGTTCACGGCGCCAGCTACCTATGCCCGAGCATACCTCGGGCCTCTCTATTGAATTCTACAGCTCAGCTCAGTCGGCATATATTCGGGTTCAGGCATTCTCGTCATGTTTATTAGTTCGTATGTCTTTTACCTTTGGAATTTTTATACCGCTGGCTAACAAAAATATATAAATATCAGATATGGCTATTACAGCTGATCAGCTGTATGCATTCTGCAATCGACGTTTGTTTGCTTGTGACTTGTATTTTTATTGTTTTATTGTATATTTTTTACATTTATTTTACAGTTATACTTTATTTTAGCCGTAGGATTAATTTTTCAAACTTAATTTGTTAGTTTTATAGAAACATAAGATGGGTGACAAACTAAATAGCTATGTAGCTATTTTTGTTTTTTTTTCAATTTTTCATCGTTTGTTAGCCTACCATTTTGTTGTTTTAATAAACCGTTGAAGTATTTACATTTTCTTAAAGCTCATTATTTTGCCTTTAAAGTGGTATATAATATGTTATACAGTAGGCTACTTTTAAATAAGGTAAGTAACAGAGATTTTATTTTAAATACTACCAAAACCCCTAGGTAGGTACGCATGACAGTGTGTTAAGCCTACAGGGTTCAAAGTGTTAAACTTTAACTCCAAACTCAATCCCAGTGTGATTCTATTGATAGACTTAAGTACTTTGTTTACTCACATAGATCTCAAGCAAGACCATTGCTACCTTCGTAGCAGTTCCTTGTTCCACATTTTATGATCTCTTACGCAACCTAGTTTACATTTCTGGATCCATACTTCCTGTCTGTCTTTCACAACCCAACATCTTTACATACTATCTCTAGCAACTAATGGGTATTAGCTAACCCAAATGACTAAAATTATATATCTTCTACCCCATACCACATTTGTTCGTCTCCTCTGAAAAATGTCGTCCTCGACATTTGCCCTACAACTCCGGTATCGGGGGGTATTTTAATAAATACATACATTTGCAACACATACATAACTACAATATATTTACATACAGGTTAATAAACAACATTTACAAACTTCAAAATCCAAAATACATCATACAATATCTAAACCCGTTTAATGTTTCGGGGAAAAAGGGTTTCAGGGAAAAAGTAAGCTTGGGGAGAAAGGGATGTGGGGAAGAGAATCCGGCAAACCCTCAGATAGCGACCCGCTATCCGCTGTCAAGGCGTGAAACCCATTCCGAGATCCCACGAGCACTACTCCTTCACCAGCTGTGTTCATCATTGTCCGCCAGTGTGTGGTCCTGTGACTGCCGGTGCCCCCTCCGTGGCTTCTCTCATATTCTGTATGGCAGGTGCCACTGTATACATAATGGATCGCAGATGTGCCGCTCTCGTAGCCATGCTAACTCCCTTCAATACACTCAAATGTTACAATTAATGTTGGTATTTTTTAACTCTTAATTATTATTGTCCAAATCTGCCACAGTACAGAAATCAGAATAAACATCATGCTTAATTAAGCCCTTAATATACCACATTTGTTATCAATCATCCCTTATGTGCAAAAAACAAGTCCCCCCAAGCAACATAGCTTTGCATCTACCTTAGTGCACTCTATCTTATGATCACACATAACTCAACTAAACAAACTAACGTCCTCATACATAAGACTATACATAAATAAATAATAATACATATATAGGCCTATAGCCTAAACTCAATATAGTATACCTATATATACATATACCTGGATTTTATAGTTTCAAGTATAGTTCTTGAAACTATAATTATTTTGTAGTTTACACTATGCGTTTCAAGAACATGTTCTCATTTTCAGGTGTTGAAATAACTCACTTGTGAGCACGTCAAAAAAAAAAAAAAAAAGTACGAACACACACACATACACACAAATTACAACATAAACCATCGCACTGAACATTCGAATAAAATATTGTTTACGTACATTACAAAAATTGCAAAACACGGAACTACTGTATAAAAATGTTATGGCGTTGGTGCATGTTAGCATTGCCGCGGTCAATCGTCAACTGAACAAGAACGTCCGTACGACCGTTATCTCTTGCATCATTATTATTTCTAGGTCCATATGTAGATATAGCAGTGTTGAACAAGCTACTAGATTTGAAGTATAAATTGTTCATTGAGGAGTGCATCATTATGTTCCATTTTGGCCTTATGAATCTCATACTCCTCCAATGCATTCATCAGTCGACCTTTGTTGCATAAATGCAGAGGGATTAAATTAGTCGATAAATTATCATATACATGTCCACTATCGAACAAATGTAATGCATATTTTTACTTATTCTGTGTGATATCATTTTTGGGTGTGTTCCTTAAATCTGTCCCTGAATTTTCTACCAGTTTGAACAATATAAAACTTATCACAATCGCTGCACGTTAGTTTGTAGATACCAAAACAGTTGTCAATGTTTTTCTGATTATCTCAGCCTGGCCTCTTATTACTTTTAACATTGGTTTAGCTTTCGATTTACATTATTTACATTTTTAAGTTATAACTTAACTTGATGTGTTATAAATATTTTTATTGATTGATTTTCTCATTCAATTAAGCCCTACATTGTGGATCTATTTTATAACTTCTCTAGAAATAGGTGGAATTCTATATAAATAAAAATATGAATGAAATCTAGGCTAAGATTATAGTTATTGCTCAATGAGTTTGTTAGACACAAATTGGTTTACACAAAGATATTTAATATTTGAATTGTTTAAATGAATTATTACATTTGTTACATTAATTGATATATTTCCAAAAGTCTATTTGTTATATGGATGTCTCTAATAATGATCAAAATTGTTCACTTTGGCTTTAGCTCGAGTCTGTGTATAAAGTCACACATTGATAATTAGAATTTATTTATACATATCTCGGGGTTTCTGGTTATCAGCCTGAGCATTGATTAATTTACTGATGAGAAAGTTATTGGTATCTTTGGCTTTCAGATAGGTGAGTTGAATTTATAAGTCTCTAAAAGTTCAAAAATCATTAATAGTTTATGAAATATTGGATACTGTTCACTGTATATGGTTACAGATTATACTAAATCTGAATTCTGATGATTTCACTGAAGTTACTTTATGAATTTGAACTGTTAATTTAAATTTTAATACTGGCGTCGTTTTTGAACGTCCACCTTCTTCAAATATCACAGTAAGAGTCCTCTACGCGTTCTTCTTCTTTCAAATCGTCCGCGCCAACTGCCTGTTGTTGTCGCACGCAGTCACTATACAGTAGGTAAAAGCGCTGATCGTCAAAATAGGCGGTTTTGATTGGTTGTTCTAATTTTCGGATTGGTTTGTGGGTTGCTGTAACTTTGTTTTTCTAAAATGTTTTAATTATTTTATCCATACTCAGATTGACTCAGGGTTTAATTTGATACCAAAAAATATATAATATATAGTTAATTATTAATTAAAGATTCCTGTTTCTTGAAATTGACATACATGGCTTTTAAATGGGTTCTATGAATCTAATTTCAATTTGATGTACAGTAATTATTATCACTATTTCCTTTCACATTTGGAATAAACTAATATTATCTTACATTCTAATTATTTAAGCTGAATTAATTACATAGGTTGCCTTTGCGTTATAATGACTTTAGTAATTCATTCTATTTTTGATTTGACCCGTCTAATCGTTAGTTCCTATTGGGTATTCAATATGGCGGGTCGAGTGTTTTGTATCTCGTCTGCCATTTCAAATTGGATTGTCTTTTCACTGTTATGTGTACAAAATACAATTGATACATGATTAAATACATGATGAATAAATTGTTTCTAGGTTACGATTATAGTGTTTTAGTGTTCTACATTTGATAGGCCAGGTGTGTTATTAATTTTCTAGGTTACATTAGGTTATGGTGATCCTTCTAATTTCATACAATGTTCTTGTCCTTTACGTTACAATCGTGATGTACCGTACATAATATTGATTAGAATCAAGCTTTGCCTCTACTATTATTTCTTTTTTGGATTAGGCCTACTACTGGTGGTTAGGCTAGGCTTTACTTTACATATTTGGATTATATTGATTTGTTGATTTTCAATGATAGGATTGGTAACTTTGTAAAGTTATTTATGGCTTTGCAAAAATACCTTTTCACTTAAATACTACCGGTACTAATATTCTCTTAATACACTTTCAATTAACAAATTTTTTTATTACCTTGGATTTATTATTGTCAATTACAATTTTTTCACTACGCCTAATTACCTTTGTTAGTTAGCCCATTGCGTACGGCTAATTGGCCGCAACATGTTGCCTATGCTCTTAAAAAGCTTTTCCGGATGAAAAATTATTACATTCGGTAGTACAATAGTAGTTGCAATTTATTTTATATACCGGTATATATGTTATTTTGCAATAATTTAAATATTAGGCTTTTATATATGTAGGTCTAGGCCTAAATATAACCTATGGCTACTTTGTACACTATATGTGGTGTAGCTTACCGAAAATTAGAAAGAAGCTATTCCGTCATGCTTTAATAGGCTACAATTGCATATTTTTTTAGTGTACAATTTTAAATGTAATACAATGTCTTGAATTATTGGCCTACCGATTATTTTTCATTAGCATTTATACGTTTATCATTTAGGGTCTAGTGAAAAGTAAAAATTTAGCCTAATGTTTTGATATTTTATTACATGTAGGCCTGCCTAGCCCGATAATATGATAACTCATTAAATTTGTTTGCATTACCGTAATTGAAAGTTTTGGTTTAGGTCTATAATATAGTAGGCCTAGGTAATTTTTTTATCTATGAAAGCCTAGGCCTACATGTATGTTTATAATAATTGTGTATTGCCATACTTATAGTCCCAGAATATTATTTTATCATCATCAATAATATTAATGTACTGGATGTGTGAGGGCTTTAAAAAAAAGTCCGCTGTTTAATATTAATTTGAAATTTTGTTCTAGGCGCAAGAACAGTTGCGGAGAATTGGAGTTTCAGAAGTAAAAGACGTAAGTTGATTTTTTTAATCTTATGTATAATACATCCATCTATTTACAAGCTGTAATTCTTCTTTATTATTTTAAAATGAAAATCTTTAGTGGCATCATTGCATGTAAATCTTAAGATTAGATCTCTTTATATATACGACTTAATTAATAATAAATAGTATACCAATAGGAACAAATAATGACAAAACAAAAACTAGTTAATAAAAACAACAAAAACAAAAAAGAAATATTATGCAACGGGCATTCAAAACATATTTTTTAAGCATAACTGGAATGTAGGTACCTTTTAAACAAGACTATATTTAACAGTAAAACTTATATTTTAGTAAACATACAGCAACAATTCAAATAACTTCAACATACATGACATTTCGCTTAGTCGTCGAAATTCATCAAGTATTTTAGGAGGTTTCGTTATATAACGACATGTGACCATGTGCTGTGAATTGCGCCTCAGAGAACTTCTTATGAAACGCAAGTATCAATAAAAATAATTAAAAACCTAGGTGCATATTGAACTTTTTGAACAGTTTTTTATAAATATTACTAATAATAAAATATAATAACTTTCCAGTCTGCTTTTAAATTTAATATTTTTTTATTCTAAGTTGAATTGCGTCTCATTTTTTTAATAAAATCTTAAGTTGTATGTTGTAGATCATAAAGTTATGTTTTGTATTTCATGTATTTTGAATGAATTTTCCTCTTGTAAAGATATTTTGATTATGAGTGAGTAAAAGAGTTTAGTTATTCGTCACGATGTCTTGAATTTCATTGGTTCCCACAATTGTCCATCTAGTGAGTACTTAAGCAACTGAGAAACACACCCCGGTGAATCAAATTAGAATAAAAGTTTGTGTAAAATACGATATGCATAATTATTAGATATGACGCTTATGAGATTATTTTGCGGGAAAAGGCGCTTGCCACGTATGGTGCAATCTTTTACAATAAACTTTGCACTATGATGTAGGTTGGCGGAATTAAGCAATATAGTCACAGATGACGTCATGTTTCATAGATAAAATTATATGTGAAGGATTGACAGATGTTTCAAAGGTAAACAAGAAGTAAGTTTTTTGAGGTTAAGTATTAGTTTTTTTTAAGTAGTTCAAACAGAGAGTGTATTTTATTGAAATTAAATAATAAAGTAAGTGTTAAGCAAAGAATAATTCACATATAATCTTTTTATTAAATTGAACAAATTTTTTTATTTTTATTTGGAATTTTCTCGACTTAATTTTTTTTTAACAAGTTTACATACAAAATTTATATTTTTTTTTATAATGCCTAACGTTATAGTAGATGTATTTGTTAATTTGTGAAAAAAATTTTCAGTGAAAAGTGCACTCATCGTCAACCAGGACTATGCAAAAACAGTGATAAGTATCAAGTAAATTAATATATATAATTTTAGACTCACGACAAACTCTAAACATTCAAAAAAACTTTATAGTGAAATATCAAAAATTACGTATCTCAATTACCATCTGAACACTGTAACACGTCTTGTGTTACTAAACATAAAAAAAAGTCTAATCTATTTGAGGAAAATTACAATGATTTGAATATCATTTTAACAAATCTCGACCAATTCTTTTATTATTGTCAGTTTTTTAAAAATTAATTTGCTTTATCGTTTGTGTTTATTCAGAACATCTGTAAATGCCAGCCCGACCACCGACACACCGAGATTAATGATATAATTAAATAAAAATGTAATTTAGTTCTAAATAGAACTGTATAAAAACAAATATCAATTTCAAATTTCTTATTTTGAAAAAAAAACAGTTTTTATGTGCCAAATACACGACAGCTAACACACCTAGGCCTAGATTGAAACATAATTTACTAATATAGGCTTTGCCCAAAAATGAAATATTATTATAACAAAGTGAAGACGATAAATCAAAGAAAAGAACGGTATAATTGTCTTTCCTTAGTTCACAAAAGTGTTTGAGTTATCTTTATTTGAATAACAAAATGACATGAATCAAATGACATTTTGCCGTCGGTAAAGGTCTTACAAGAAGGGTGCTTTGAATTACGTGGGAACGAGACGGAGCAATCGGTCACAACAGATCGCTCAAATCATGTACGTTTCACTACTATCTAGACAAACAAAAAAACTGGTTTATTCTAGTTCAATTCCCACCGTTAGAAAGGTCAGTCTTTTCTCTACAAAATGGTGTAAAACAATCTGTCAAAACATTTGATATGGTAAGCGTAATATCTGTTGACAAATGGGCTGTTTCATTGGTTGAAAACCTGTCCAATCGCAAGGGTTTACAGACATTGTATGAATAAATCCTGTAAAATAGTGGCATCTGATTGGAAGGCACCATTAGAAAGATAATATTTTGAAGAATCCAATGGTAGCGTTATAATCTCGATATAAATACTTCAGTAGGGGGTTTCAACGTTGAAGAAGTGGGAAATAACAGTACAATTGTATGCAGATTCGCCCGCGGAAGTAGCTGTAGCGCGATATGCATGTTTTAAATTGATGATTACGTATGTAGGCCTAAATATTCATTTTACAAAAAAGTTGTAAATACTGTATAAAAATTAAAGTTTAATTCATTTCCTTTCCAATGGTGCCAGTTTTATTACGATTGGATGATTTTAAGTGGATTAAATTATTGATTATGCAAATATATGCAAATTTTCGCTAAGGTTCGAGCGGGTTGCAGTCTGCCACTTTGTGGGTTAATTACCATAATAGCCTATATAGTTAAGATTTTACAGTGATCTATTTTTCTTAAAAAAATTTCAATATTAGAAATGAAATTTTAAATAAAGCCAGTAATAGATAGGAAGGTTATAGTCAAGTTAATGGTTGCCTGTTGCTCTACTAGATTGAGCTTGCTTATGTTGTCGAGAGCTTTTAGTTTTTTACAGTTTAACGTTGCGATTTTTCAAAATGCAACAGTTGGCAACTTGATAGTGGAGGCAACAAAAGGATAACTCCTAGAGTCTTTTTAAACTTACCGTAAAATGTGTTGAGTTGTTTCTTAATATTCAGGGTTTCAAAGCAGCTGCTTGTGTATATGCAATGTATGTTTAGTTATAACTTTAAACAAAATATGAAAACTAAGGTATGTAATTTTTTAAAGTACAACTTGTCTATCTTCTTGATTTAATGACAAGATTTAAAAAAAAAGTCTTTAAGTGAAACATGTTATCAGTCTAGGTAGATGCTTGTTTGATGGTGTTTATTATGTGTAGCTATCTGAATATGAGATGGTGATTGCCAGCCACTTGGTGGATCCTAATGATATTCAAATCTCATGGAACAACATTGCTGGTTTGGACAGTGTAATACAAGAACTTAAAGAGACTGTCATATTGCCTATACAGAAGAAGGAATTGTTTGGTAGTTCTCAATTAACTCAAGCTCCCAAAGGTAATATTAAAATTATAATGTGAGAAATGTATAAAACTTGTTCTTACTTTTGTAGCTCTGCTGGCTATTAGATCCTTGGTTTACAGCACAACAGCTCTGTTCTACCAGCTATATGTCTCGTTCGATTAAGGTTTTTAGATTTCTGCCATAAACCTCTTACGCTACTTTGTTTGGATTGTGGTTTGAATGTTTTCATCCTGCATAATATGATGTGTATTAACACTATACGGCAGAGCATTTTTGTACTCATGAATTCCAGTTTTAAAATGTTCTAAAATGAGCAAACCCTTTATTCCATATAACTGTAATCATATTTTTGGTTTATTATAACTTTGGAAGGACACCAATAAATAGTAAATAAGTTTTTCAATGCTCTGGAGAGTGTTATAGGCTAGTACCTGGACCAAATATAAAATCAACCAATATTAGTTTGACTGGTATTTATTTTGGAAAGGGGAAAAATATCAACAACTAGTTTGCACAATAATAAGATTTTTAATACTTCACTCGGAATAAGATTTATCAATTTTAAACTGCCTTATACTCAAAAAAGAAGTTTTTTTATCAACAGAAAGCATTTACAATAAATATAGTATTTCTACTTTTGTTGGTTTTTAAGTTTATTGCAGGTCTGAGCATACAGGACACATTGTATTCTAATTTACACAAATTGAATTTCATTTTAGTTTAGTGTATATAGCAGTATTTTTCTTGACATGTGTAAGCATTTAATAGTTCATAGCTACAGGCTTAACTATCAAATATATCCTATACTATTAAACGAGGGATTTATGTATGTACGTATCCATATTTGAGAACGGCTCTAACAATTTTTATCAAACTTTCATATAAGGGATTTTAAGGCATATAGAATCGATTGTACTAAGACTCATTCTACAGAAAAATATGAAAAACCCAAAAATTTCATCAATAATATTCACACATTACATCATTCATCAGTGCAGTGTAGCTAGATCATTGTTAGGTTAAACTTAATGCCAAGTTTGAACTCAGTCAATTTTTTTTCAGACGATAAACCTGGCTGGTTTTTCAATCAGTCAAACCATTCTCTAGATATGAATTATTTTGTTAAAAATACAAAATAGTGGATATCTGGAAAACGCAAAGGTTTTAGAAAAAATATCAAGATTTTCTCTTTGTTTTGACCCTCAGAACTATTCCCCGAAGGTTGGCTCTTTACTTATGGGACACCCTGTATATAGTAGAACCTCGGTTATCCGAAGCAAAACAAAAACTTTTGTCATTATCAGTTCTGTTAACCTACAAATAAATGTAAGTTAACTGAATTGATTTCGATAAAGAATTCATAGTGGAGAGGATTTATTTATTGTTAGATTGAACAGAAAGAAAACAAAACTGTCCTGAAAACATTTCCGTTCTTACCCAAAGCAATAGTATGGTGACTTTTAGCAGACGGGTAGTATAGTTATTGATGAAGCGGTCTGTTTACGCTTCCTTTCTCCCAGCTAGGACTGTTTCTTCCCCCTGCTGCTGTATTTTGTTCTTTTGTTTTTAGTCAGTGTCAGTGTTAAACTTTGTGAATGAGAGTGTCATTATGAAATGAAAAGCAAAAGCGTATTGTTTTATCTTTAAATCAAATATTTGAAGCAATTATACAATTTGATGGAGGTGATTCAATAATGAAAGTGGCAAGTGATTATGTGTTGGGGAAGTGACTGTCGTGAATTGGAGACGAAATAGATCAGAAATTGAAAGGTGGGTATCTCAAAGGTGTCAATGAAAGATCAATGAAAAAATCGAGCCTGAAAAAACTAAAGAGGCATTATTTTTGTGGTTTTTATTACACTATTAAATTTTTTCATTTGAGTACATTATTAAACCTTTTTTGTTCATTTAAAACTATATTATTTATAGCCAAATAAAATAGACTTTGAAGTAAGTGCGACTCCAAATCAGCCTATAACAACAATGACAGGGTAACTCGCATCTCAGTGGTTTTCTCGCAGCTTACCATATTATCCGAGTTTTTGGTTATCCAAGGTCTGGCCGGTCCCAATTACCTCAGATAATCGAGCGAGGTTCTACTCTACTCTGACCCCCCCCCCCCCCCCAATCCAAATCCTGGTGCGCCACTGAATCCGGGTCTATCTAACTTATGGTTTTGAATTCCAGTTTGTACTAGTTAGTTAAACGTTTTTTTCTCATAACAAGTTCTAGTCCTTTATTCCTCATTATTTGTAAGTTATGGTTTTGAAATATTTCTACTACTCTACTTTTTAAATGGCATAGTTTTATATTAGACATTTGGTCAAACATCCTGCAACCAAATAATTGTTTTTAAAAAGTTGAAACAAATTCTCTGTTTTAATTGTTGCAGTTGTCATTTTTTGGCCTGTATTTATCCTGAAATTCATTGAATATCCTCACTAAAAATTCTAATGAAGAACCGCTATATTTAGACCTTCGTTTAAACAGTGGTCATTCCCATCGCCTATGAGGATACGATTCTGTTATCACAAGATAAGCAGGATCAATACTTATGAAACATTCACACTTTACAACTCTCATCGTTAACACTGACCACAGTTAATAAATTCTCAGCATGGACATTTGTCATATGTAGCGAACAATTCTAAAATGTGCGTTAAACATTTTATTTTTCAGTGAAGATACAGATTTAGACGTTCTGTTTTGAATAATTTATTTCAACTTTCTTGTTAACTACTTTGTACCGCTTAGTTTTAGATTTAATTGTTCTTGTCTTTTTTATTTTCCAGGTGTACTATTACACGGGCCTCCTGGTTGTGGTAAGACTCTGATAGCCAAAGCTACGGCCAAAGAGGCTGGTACAAAATTCATTAATTTGGATGTATCTATACTCACAGACAAATGGTATGGGGAGTCTCAGAAGTTAGCTGCTGCAGTGTTTACTCTTGCTGTCAAGTTGCAACCGTGCATAATTTTTATTGATGAAATCGGTAAACACAATAGTTATTAATAAACATAATTTATATAAAGACTAAGGGAACCCCTGCATGCTCCGCACGCCAACCTTGTTGGAACCTTCTATACACATAATTATATTATGTATTCTTTATAATAAAGGTGTAGGATTAATAACAACTCCAAAGCTAAGATGGTAAATAATGTTAAATGTTCAAATCAAATTATTTTGTATATTTTATAACAGCAGTTATAATAAAGGTTAAAAGAACCAGCAAGGCTCAGGTCTACTCTTTAATAAATAAAGTAACATTCTAGATAAATAAAACGTGTATGGATTTGTTTGAATATAATTCATTCATGTATCTTTGAACAACTTAAAATGCTTGCCACTCTTTTATAAATATATTTTGTAACTAATTATTATTGATATCATGTACAACTAAAATTTTAGAACAGGACGTTGAGCAAATTGTTTTCAGTGTTTACTCAGTCAACTTGGAGGAAAACTAAATAATAATATATTTTCCTTTCAATAATTACATCCAAACATAAAACCATAATGCCCATTATTAAGCATTTCTGAAAATAGCAGGGATTGCATGACCGTAAGAACCGTGTATAAACAATTAAAAATTGGCTTTCTCATTAATGTGATTTGGTGTAACCAAAATTAACTTGATTGATGCTTTTTTCAAAGATTGCACCGGTCAGATTGATAAGGGAAAAGTAAATAAATCGGTAAATTACATAAATTCAAATCACTAGCAACCATGATTATTATGTTTTATTTGAAAAAAAATGGGCTAATAGTTTTGAGAACTGTTCCAAAATTTGGCCATGAATTGTGTCTATAGGATAATTAGGCCCCAATGAATACTAAACATAACCACAATGCTATTGCTGACATAATGTTTTGATGTTGATGGTTTCAGATTCTTTTTTACGCAGTCGTAACTCACAAGATCATGAAGCTACTGCCATGATGAAAGCTCAGTTCATGGCACTGTGGGACGGGCTTATTACAGATTCTAATTGTACGGTCATTATAATGGGAGCAACTAATAGACCTCATGATTTGGACAAAGCGATCTTACGAAGGATGCCTTCTACTTTCCATATTGGATTACCTGTAAGGTTAAGTCTCTGTATAGTCAAGCTTTTACTTGTTCATAAAATAATCCCCTCATGGGGCACCTACTAAGATGGGTTGGCGTCCCTCGCGGTACCCGAGTCAAACAACGCCCAACACATACAATACACCCATCCAATTACATACATACATTAAACAATACCTGCAATCCCATCCTCACCTTCTCTTAAGATTTCGGCTGTGCAGAACCATATCACATTGGGAGTGCCGAACCAACCTGAGCTTGACAACCTCTGGTTTGGTAAGGCAGATGTGAACTTGCTGTGCCGAGATATATGCATGATTTCTGTTCAGAGGCTAGCCACTTCGGTCCTTGGTCAGGAAGTGTTTGCTGTGTTGAAGGAAATTGAATTCTTCCTCACATTAATATTGGGTTCCGGATTGATGCCCTTCCAGTCTGGCAAAAAAGTGCTCTGGGCCTCATGGAACTGGGGTTCGGAAATGATCGCAATGTGTATATCCTTACGAGTTTCATTCCTATACCACCTAACAAGGTTCGCTGGACAAAATAACCTATGTCAAACTGAGTTCTAGTTCAAATACATTTCATTTGAGTTCTTCTGAAGAGTCTGTAAACCAGTAAATTGATTAAGAAGAGTAAGGAGAGGGTTCTACAACCATCTGAGTTGCCTACTCCTAAATTTTTAGTGTTTTCTAATGCCGAAGGAATCAGATTTATCAATAATATTGCCCTTTGTAACAAAGGAATTACTGGAGCAGTGGGCCCTGTACTTTCCATTAAGAAATTACAGAACGGCGCCCTTTTAGTGGAAATCGACAGTGAGACACAAAGTTTTATTGAAGATGACCTCTTTCTACGTCATAGTTAAGGTATCTGTAGAAGCCCACAGATCCTTGAGTTATTCAAAGGGAGTCATTACTTGTAGAGATTTAATCATAACTAGTTTGTAGAAAATAAAGAGCTTATTAGCTTGTCAGTCAGTTAACAACGAAAATGGAGAGAAAAGCCATTGCATCTTTAATGTTAACCTTTGGCTTACCTAAATTGCCTAGATCATGTATATGCAGGTTTTCACCGTCTTCCTGTTAGACCTTATGTCCGAAACCCTCAACATTGTTTTAAGTGTCAAAGGTTTAAACACATAAGCTCTACATGCACTGAGCAAAAAACATGGAGTTAATGCTGTAAAAAAGGTCATAATAGCAAGGGCTTCAAAGATTACGCAAAATGTCCTAATTGTGGGGGGCGATCATCCTGTCCATTTCTGTAACTCTGAGAAGTACAAAGAAGAAAAAGCAGTTCTTACTATTATGAGTAAGGACAAAATGTCTTTTAATACAGCCAAAAAAAGATATAAAGCTTCTAGGCTTGCTCTAGAAGGCAAATCTTTTGCTGCTTTGGCTTCAAACAAGAGTAACACTCTGTGAAAAGTGTCTTCACAATTTGCGCGCTAATTGTGAAGAATTGGCAAAAAGTGTCATAGTCTTGACTGATTAGGTTGCATAGCTGGTAGACCTGTTTTAAAAAATGTCACCTTCCGATTCTGCTTTCGTTTCTGACCTTCCTTCCACTTGTTTCTTCAGTCCTATAGTGTCACAGTCTTACAACCAGAATTAGGACCTTCTATTCCTGCTCTTGGTCTGAGAACTAAAACTATTAGTTTAAAAAAAAATATCCAATAACTAGCGTAAATCAATACATTAAAAATCAAATACAAGAGGAGATCCACTCCCTCAAACCCTCTAAATAATCCAGCTCCTTTGGGTCGTAAACCCTCAACATATTCTGACGACATAAAACCAAAATACCATCCTGTCACTACAGGGCAGGTAAATGAAAAGTTTTGTAAAGGACTAATTCCCTTATAATATTTATTTTATTTTTATAATATATATAATATTATATTTATTTTTATAATATATATAATATTATATTTATTTTTATAATATATATAATATTATATTTATTTCATTACATAATATGTATTGACCAAATAATTATTTATGTTCACAAATCAAGATATGAATGTGGTTCAGTGGAATTTAAATGGTGTTAGGAGTCACATGAAAGATCTAAAAGTTTTTGTCCTAGACACATCTTCTCTCTTTGTCTGCCTCCAGGAGACACACCTCCTTAATACACATTCCTTATTTTTAAGAGGGTATTCTGTTTTCAAATCAGAGTTTGATGATGTAGCCTTACTGGCTCACAATTCTGTGGATGGTAAATCTGGTAACACCGTTACAAGCAGTAGCAATTCGAGTTGATGTTCTTAAAAAATTTGGCAGTCATTGGGTACTGACCAGGGACAGGAGTATAAACTTTAAACTATAAAATAACAGTTTTTTTATTTGTTTTTTAATTTTATTAATTTTGGTATTAAAATTTCATAATTTGTAAATTAAAATCATTAGTATTAGACTGGTTTCACATTTTTATATGGTTTATTTGACAAAATATAAATATAATTGTTGATAGCCTTAGACTACATTATATTTTATATATATTATTAATTTAGTTATTGTCAACTGTATTCTCTAGTTTTACTTTACCTTATTTACGTGACAACATGTTTCACTGCCACAGTGGTGTCCTTATCTTCTTCTCAATACAAGTCTGTCGAACGATTTTGAACCTACAGAAGCAACAACTTTGAGTCATTTAGTTGTGCTTTCTTGCGGTGCCATTAGCTGTTTAGAAAACTACAATTTTAAAACGATGATTACATAAATGTAAATATAAATTTTAGAAAACATTTTATAAGTCTTGTTAAGTTTTAGAAAAAATTTGGTAAGTCTGCTGACATGCCACTCTCCAGTTAGATACCTTCTCAAGAAAATGGTGTTGGTTACAAAGGTTTCTCTGCTCTTGGGGGTGGAATCTCCATATTCCATAAAAGATCCTTTTTGGTTGAAATGGAGCAAAGACAGTAGGCAAATTTACCCTTTAATAAACAAAAAACAAAATTAATAAAAAGTTTTCTCGTATGTAGCCTACTTTAGTTAGAAATAAACTAATAAGAAATAGTTCTTCCTGTCACTATAATTATTGTTTTATTAAAGTGAACGATATGACAGTATAATTGACTCCTATTTTCTTGTTTTACAGACGGAACAACAGCGTTGTGCCATTCTTCAATTGATTCTAGATGGGGAACCAACAGGTGAAGATTTGGATTTGGAGAAGTTAGCTCGAATGTCTGATGGATTCTCTGGTTCTGACCTAAGAGAACTTTGCCGTAATGCTTCAGTGTACAGAGTACGGGATTACATGCGGACATCCAAGTAAATTTATTTACCTTTTATAAAAACAAATTTGAGTACTGAGTCCGAGTTTTTTTTTTTGTCGGAAAGTGAACAATACTTTAATCCTAAATTTAAGAAATGTACATTTTGTTTGCAGTATGTTATATTACATATTGCTAGTAAGTACAGCAATTTCCGGGGACAGTTCAAACCACAGAGGGGCGGCACTACTTGAGAGTTAATGAAATTATAGAGATTATAGAGATAGTACATTACAAATGAAAGAATATTTTTTAGTCTTAAGTATGAGGGCGAGTCAAATATAAAACAGACAATTTTTATACATACATTTATTAATTATGAAAATGTAATAATGTTTTACTATTATTACATCAAACAGTAATTGTTTAAAATGTTGTTAAACATTTATATATAACAGATGTATCATCAGAAAAACAAACACACAAGGAAACCTACTATTCATTATATAAAAATAAATAAACTAACGATTTTTAGGTTAAGCCAATGATGTAATAGCCTAGGTTAGTGACGGAATGATCTGATTTTTCAATAGCGAAGTAATAAAAAAAAAACTTTTATTAATGATAAATAATTGTTAAATAATCCAAGCGTGCGTTTTCAACATAAATATATATTAAATGAAAATTAATAAACATTGTAAATTTATAGCCTAGCCTACGGTTGATTTTAAATGACCTCATAAGTCAGAACTAACTGTTAGTGTTGTTATTGTGGGCTATGGACTATGGAAGCTGGACATGGGAACGAACGGCTTATTTAAAAAAATTATTTTTCATGAGGGAGTGGTTCAAATTTAATTTTAAGTAAACATTTAATTTTTATATAACTACTAGCTGTTGTACCCGTGGCTTCGCACACGGTCCAAAGTTTCGCCGCAAAGTAATTAATGTTTATTGTTTTAAGGGTTGTTATTACATTTTCACCCCGATCCGGCTTTGCACGGATAGACAAATCAAAGTTAAATGTATATTAGCAACAAAAACATATCAATAAATATAGTAGGCCTACACTATGTGTTTCTTATGGGGATTTTTAGTAACTTTGACCCTCCAAACCACCTTAAAATTTAGAATTTTTTGGAAACCTTTCTTAGGGAGCACCTAGGGCTCTAGAGGAAGCTACATACAAAATTTAATTCCAATCCGTTTGGTATTTTTTTTCTAGTAACTTTGACCCCTCCAAAAACCCCCTAAAATTTCCAATTTTTGGAAAACCTTTCTTAGCGAACACCTAGGGCCCTAGAAGAAGCTACATACCAAATTTTATTGCAACCCGTTCGGTAGTTTTTGAGAAATCGTAATGAGTGAGTGAGTCAGTCAGTGAGTGGTATTTGGTTTTATATATGTAGATATATATATATATATATATATACATTTGAACTGGTTAAGAATGCCTGTAAATACTTGTGCATTTAAAATACATACCGGTAGCTCAGGTGATGGAGGATGTTCAATTATATAAGACTGAAACAGTTTCATGCGACAGTTATGAGTGATGGATTTTTAGGTTATCCATGATTAAACCATATTCTATGTTAAAAAACCCTTAATATGTGTGCAAAGTTTCAAATTTCATCAGACGTTTTGAAAAGGGTGAAAATCACCTCGTGTTCTGGGAACCATGATCAGTGCTCACTTACTACACCCAACAAAATTAATATTGCATTGCCGTAGGTCCTTGATAAGTGTTCAAAGTTTCAAATCCATCAGACGTTTTGAAGGGGGTGAAAATCACCTCGTGTTCTGGGGACCATGATCAGTGCTCACTTACTACACCCAACAAAATTAATATTGCATTGCCTTAGGTTAGGAGTTGTATCTCATTTTCACCCCTAAGAAGCACGTGAATAAAAGGAAATATGGTTTACATTGTATAAATGTCTTGTAAGAAATAAATGTACCAATTTCCAGTTCTCTAGCTTTATGGGAAGTATAATTATTATTTCGTATTATTTTAGGGGTTGTTGTTGCATTTTTACCCCTTAGCAGCACACTGAAAAATACAAATATGGTTTACTTTTTATATATATCTTGTAAGAAATGAATGTACCAATTTCCAGTTCTCTAGCTTTATGGGAAGTATAATAATTATTTCGTATTGTTTTAGGGGTTGTTGTTACATATTCACCCCTTAGCAGCACACTGAAAAATACAAATATGGTTTACTTTTTATATATAGGCCTATCTTTTAAGAAATGAAAGTACCAATTTCCAGCTCTCTAGCTTTATGGGAAGTATAATAATTAATTTGTATTGTTTCAGGGGGTTGTTATTACAATTTCACCCCTTAGCAGCACAGTTAAAATGCAAATATAGTTTACATTTTATATGTACCTTGTAAGAAATAAATGTACCAAATTCCAGCTTTCTAGTCTTAATGGATGTATAATAATAAATATTTATTGTTTTAGGGGTTGTTTCAACCCTTAAATCAAAATGATTTATAGCCTATGTCTCATTCCAGGTCATGATCTATATGTGTGCCAAATTTCATTCAAATCCATCCAGTACTTTTTGCGTGATTGTCAAACAAACAAACAAACAAACATACAAACTTTCACATTTATAATATTAGTAGGATATATAAATATAAGAAATAAATCTATTAACACATTTTGTCACATTCCACTTTTGCCGTTCGTTCCCATGTCCATAGTCCATAGTCCACAATAACACTTAACAGTTCTGACTTATGAGGTCATTTAAAATCAACAGTAGGCTAGGCTATAAATTTACAATGTTTATTAATTTTCATTTAATATATATTTATGTTGTAAACGCACTGTTGGATTATTTAACAATTATTTATCATTAATAAAAGTTCGTTTTTTTTTTATTACTTCGCTATTCAAAAATCAGATCATTCCGTCATTAACCTAGGCTATTGCATCATTCGCTTAACCTAAAAATTTGTACAAAACATAAAAAGTTGTACTACAGTATTCGTCATTATTTATTTTGAATGTTTCACTAAATATTGGCTACAATCTTCAATGTCTATAGTTAACTACTTATTGAGACAGTACTCACAGGATATCTTATTGGTGTGTTAGGTCATGCTTGCTTTAGCAATGTGGTATTTATATAAACTACAGTGCGATGATTATAATAAACAATAATTTGGTCAAACAGGAAGCAGTTTTAGAACCAGGTTTAAAGAACATTTACCGCAGAATAGCACAATCAAAGTTAGCTCCAACTATGCCGAACACCTGTGTAATAGTACCAAATGCCTATCAAAACCTATTTATAGATAAAATATATTACAATTATCAAACATGAACTAATAGTAAAATAAATTTAAACAAACAAAAATATAACCTAGAAATATACACACAAAAAACCCATAACAACCAATAATGTTCATAACCTTATAGAAATTGTGTGAAATGCCACTAATATGTTTAAAATCTATTTAAATTCATGAATTTAATTGTATAAAAAAAAAACAGATTCCTGTGTCATAACAAACCAGTAACATTTAGGCAACATTGTTTGTTGAAGAGTATTATTGTAGAATTTCACCCACTAACCTAGGTAACAACAACTCAGTTAACTTCAGATTTCACCTTTTTTATTCACAAACAACTTTAATCATCGCCATTACAAAAACCTCAGATGTGAATTTTATACGTACTAGTAGAAGATTTAATGTAGAAACTCATCTGTTATCAATATGTAAATTTAGGCCTAGCATACACTCGAGTAGACTAGATGTCAATATCGAACCTTTTTGTAAATTAAATTGTACACGCGAGGCTAATGCAATTAAAATTGTAACAAAGAAATAGTAGATAAACTTGTATTAGAATGGATTGTGTCAAAAACGTTAGCAGTTAATTAAATTAATTCTTGTAAATTTAGACAATATCCAATAAGAATGTCAATATCTAGTAATCGGAAATGGGAGTTAAAGTTCGCGGAATATGTAATTTACATTCAATAAACATAATTTGCATATCAAAAGAATCTTAAACGTATCAGACAAGTTACGAGATAAAATAAGTATTTATAATTATTAAATAAATTTAAATACTAAACGGAAGAGTCCAGACACCAATCAGAACGTGCCAAAACAACACGGACCAATGGTATGCGAGAAATCCATTCAAGTACAGTTTTGAAGATGGACGTAAAAATCCGCGGAATATGAACAAGAACGCGTCGTAAATTCAGCGTCTAATTCATTCGCAGTAAAACCATCGAAGTGTGTAGTTGTATTTTTTCATATTTAATTTTCAAAAGTGTTAAAAATAGTGAATAAAGTGCATAAACTACAATAAACATTACTAACAGACTTGGTATGTCTGTTAAAATAATATTTTCAGTGAACATTCCTTTAAAATATTAAAAATGTAAGAAATATGTCATAAACTTTGAACTATAACTATCGACAACCGACGCTTAACTTCCACTACGATTTTTAAATTCAATTTTTAACCTTTTAAATGAATGCGTATTTACTACCAAATAACAATCAATTTGCCAGGCCTGTAATTACCCCCAGAGATAAATAAATAGATTTATTATTGTTCAAATTGATAAATAAATCTAACAATTTTAACCTGAAACCAAAACTGAGTTAGCAGCCAGACTATTTCCTATTTGAATTGTTTGAAAGAAATTCTCATAACTTTACATCAAGAAACTTTATTAAATTGTATTTACCTGTAAAACATTATATATATCACTCATGTGTTGTCATTATATCAAATAGCCATTTCTAGAATTTATAATATGTTTACAAAAGGAAGATAGTAATTTAAAAAATTAATTTCTATTAAATTTATAATTAACATTATCCATGTTAGACTGCAACCATAAATTCATCTCCTTTGAGAAAAATCTGGAAATAATTAACACATTAAACAGAGGAAGAATCAAGGCTAGAATACCATAGTATTTAAAACATTCCAAATTAAATTTTACTTCCAATTGTTTGTACAGTATGATACTCTAACTGCAATGCCCAGTGTGTATACAGTCACCATTTTTTTATTCCAGATTTATGTGAGATGTTGTCATCTGTGAGACTTCACAGACCATGCATTCTTGTCCATCCTTACTGGCCCAATCTAACACTTTTAGCACCCCAAACTGCACCTTTAACGTTGTCAAAACCTTTGATTGTTTTACACCTTCCTACATTAAAAACTTTACTATAATTTGATGGGCAATGGTACCTTCTTGCACCCTTGTGGCTGTACTGATGCAAGAATGGAGAGAAACAGACCACCAAGCAGTGCGATTCAATCATTCATACACACATCTACATTTAACATCTCACTCTTCCAGCCCACTTAGGATTGTCTGAGGAGACAAGGAGCAAAATTCCTGTTTATTTTTGACTCATACATGGTGTCCCATAAGTAAAGTGCCAAACTTCAGGGAATGGTTCTATGGGTCAAAATAAGAAAAAAAGTTCATACAAACACAGACTCGAAAACGCATTGTTTTCTATATTTCCGCCATTTTGTTTTTTGTACAAATAACTCTTATGTAGAGAACGGTTTGACTGATTGAGTACAAACTTGGCATGAAGTTTAACCTAGCAATAATATATCTCAAGAAAAATAAGCGATTGAATCCAATCTTGTGTTTCAAAATGGCGGCGGTTTGAAAATTTCAAACTTAAATTCATCGACCACATAAGACCAATAGATGGAGCATGCCTATAAAGCTAACACTATAGCGGGTGAAGCCAGGTCGGCCATCTTGTCTGGGTCAGAAAGACATAAACGGCGCTCTCAACTTTGAATTATGCCAATGCTCTCGTTTCACTCAACCTGTGATATAACATACTTAGAGTAGTTAAAATTTTGAAACTTCGCAAGTGTAAAGTTGACAAGTTGTGGGAGCTAATGAAAGGAATTAAAAATCAAATAACACTACTTTAGCCTTTTTAACACAAAAAGTACCTGGGCGACCGAGCATTACTCGGTATTTTTGTTAATTGTGTTTTTTTTTATAGGAAAATGTATGTAAATACAAATCAGGTAAGTACTGTTTTGTAGGCCTACTCATAACTCGCGAAATATTAGCACGGGTCAGCTGATTTCAAGCTTAAAACAATTATAACCTTTAAGACAAAAAAAAAAAAAAAAAAAAAATTTATAGGAGACAGCTGATGGAAATATTATAGGAAACAGCTGATGTTTGTCATATGTATCCTATTGATTTTAAATTACATAACCCCAATGTTAAAAATTTTCAATTTTCAAATGAGTTTTTCAGAAAAATACGAGTTTTCCTGAGGTAGTGGTTTTCACCAATCGATTTTTTAGTCCCAAAAGCCTCTAATCCCAAAGTTTCAGCAAAATCCTTCCGCTGGATCTCGAGATTGCTCGTACAAACAAACCAACAAACAAACAGACATTGCTCGTATTAGAGTATAGGATAACTTTAACTTTTTATATACATTTTTAATCATGACATAAAAAAGTTCGATTGCTACTACTTTTTTTATTTTTTGGTCAGGTACGTTAAAAAACGGTGGAAATTGTAGCCTTAGAACTGAATTTTACTAATCCTATTTTTTTAAATTTGCTCCTTTAGTTTCGTAGATATCTCAGTTAAAGTTAAAAAGTTTTGCCTCGGCGGAAAGAGCGTTCCGCTGTTACAATTCAAATATTTCCCTAACTCTGTAAAGAAAATAAGAACGAAATTAAAAATACGTATTGGAGCGAGAGAGATAGAAATCAAATTGGAATGTCATTCATTTAGTTAATCCGTCATACACGCCCGACACCTAGCGACAATTATGCGCAACACTAAATACTACAACGAAAAGGTACAATCAAATCACGACTTTCAACTCGAATTCATTAAAATAAAATTACAAAACGAATCTGTAGACCTACATTTCCTACATAAAAAATATTCAAAACTAAATTCTGCATCCAGGAAAGCTAAAATAACAACATAAAACCAAGTCAATCGACAAAGATTTACGTTAAAACGCAAGGAGAAACTAGGCCTATCTAATTACAAATCGAAGAGAAGTTGGCAGAATAAATCCGATTACAAGAAAAATACATTCTTATTAGAAAATTAAACCAGGCCTACGAAAAGAACCAATTTTTTACATCTCAAATGTCTTTGGTCTCAATCTAAAATAAACGTCGATAAGCTATTATAAATGTAAAACCGAAGCCCCGACCGACAAAATTTAATAGTAAGCGGATTTCATTTATGTAAACTCCTCCCACGAAACGCTGTGATTGGTCCACGTAATTCTTGCCACCAAATGAAAAAATACGAAGAATAAGAAATATACATTCTAGAAATTAGATAGCAATTATTGTAATAAGGAGTTATTTAAGTGTTTTCTATAATTTAACTGTTTAAAATCATATTAAATTCATTGTAAAACATTGTTATGTATCAAAACAAATCCACACAATTAAATAAAGACACAATTAAAATAAATCACACTTCACGACTCCCAAACACCTATTACATTAACAAACCCAAATCCCAGAAGATATGAAGATTCATCAGGCGTTATTATCCATTTCCTGGAAAGGTAGAGAAGCCCCAAAAGAAGAACATTGTTAAGTTGGCCACTGAATAGTGTAGTTGATACAATTTTGGCTGTTGAAATTTAAAGAAAAGAATCGGTATTTGAATAAATATGAAGCTTATGAAGTTCAGTGTTTTTCCTTTATAACAATTACTATCAAATTCTAATCTACAAGAACAAACAACCAATTGGGTGAGAACTTTCCAATTAACTAGGCCTAGTCTATTTTAAGATCCAACACCAAACCAGTTACCTTAGAGGGATAACTTATCTATTTGAACTAAACTGTGAATAATAATATATATATATGTTATGCATATAGATTTACCAAGAACCTTTGAACTTTAAATTATCGTAAATTCAGTGATCCATTATATTACTAAATCCATTAACCAAATAACCTTTTTGACGATTCCACATAATCTTGCTCTCATTAATTTTGTACATATGTTAGTTGTGTTATCTATAATCAAATTTGTTTTCTTTTAAATACTTTGGGAAAAAGACGGCTCCAACCCACCGAGTTAAGATCTTGTGTTTTAAAATTTTATTGAACAACAATTAATAACCTGTCTATCATCAAACTTAGTGTTCATAATCTAAATAATATTGTTTTTTGAAAACAAATATCATTTTATGTATTACCTGTAATAATACAGAAGTAAAAGATTGTTTTATAATTGTAACCCTTGTCGACCATCTTATTTTAATATAGATTTAATTGTAAAGTAAAGTTATTGTGTGAGTGTTGTAGTACCGCCCATCGACCTGCAAGTGTTAGTATGGCAAATTCGTTGTAGATACTGCATGTATATTTGTATTAACAACTACTGTAATGACATTTTTGTGATGACTAGTATATTACTAATACTATATCAATAAACAAAGTTTAGTTTTTGTTAATATCTGGTACTTTAATGGGAAAGGTTTCATTCCTGAAATACCGTTTAATATTTTATGGCATCTCAATTAATTTTTTTTTATTTTAGATATTGTCATACATTTTTAATTAGTGTACTAGAAATATTGATTGTACTGAAAAGCATTAATTAAGCCTGGCATTATTTAATACAAATTGTTTAGTATCTATTGACATAATATTAAAATTAAGTGGGTAGAGATCCGAAAATACTTTGAAAATAAAATCTTTTCTTACATTACCTAAAATTGTTGTATATAAATGTTATATTGTAAAAGTATAGGACATAAAGACAATGAAAAAATATGTTTTAAAAGTTTGTTTTTACAATGTAAAGTAGTAAAAGTTGAAAATCTATAGTATATGTGAACACTAATCGAGCAAAGAATATAATATTGGATAGAATCAAATCACATAGTTGTATGTAGCCTAATAACATGAAAAGATTTTAATTTTCTTTGTGTTCAAAATTTGATAATATAGTTCTTTTTATTGGTGATTACAATGAAGTTTGAAAGTGAAACATAGGCTACTAATATACAAATATTTATATGTACTATTTTTAAGGTTCGAAATATAATGATAATCTTACAGAAGTGCTACTATTATTAGTGAATACAAACAAGTTTGATTGTTGAATATGGATTACAAACATTAAATAATTTGTACAATTCTATTTCACAAACATGTTCACTGGCCCATAAATGTAATTGCTTTTGAAAGGTGATTCCTTAACTTTGTTTTGTGCATGGTTTCTCGGCAGGTTCCCTGTGCGAATGACAATAGCAAAGGCTAGAGCTACTGGCGTTGACGCTCGCGTCTAGGATGAGTCATGCCTATCCGCCGCCATCTTGTCTGGGTCAGGCGGACAGCTCGGCTTCACCGGCCGACTAGCTATGCTCCATCTATTGGTCTTATGTGGTCGATGCTTAAATTACTCAAAAACTGTACTTTTTAACTAAAAAATGTCGACACATTTTTTGTAGCTTTTTTGATTCCCTTTCGGATGGTGTAACTTTCAAAACAATTGGATGAAGGAAAATAGCTAACTTGAAGATAATGACAGCAAATGTACATACGATATTGCTGGGTTTACTGTGTTGGTATAGGATGCCGAGTTGAATAAACCAATTATTACACATAACTTAACTAAAGGTGTCTTGACATTTTTTAAACTTCATGAAAAGTTTGAACACAATCAGTCAAGGCATTCTCTAGATAGGAATTATTTTGTACAAAAAACAAAATAGCGGATATCTGGAAAACGAAGCTTTTTCGGGTCTGTGTTTATATAAACTTTTTTTCTTACTTTGACCCATAGAACCATTCTCCGAAGTTTGGCACTTTACTTATGGGACACCTGTATATTTATTTATTTATTATTATCCCTTCTAGGACTCGCCAATAATATATTATGGTATGACTCAAAAAGACCAAATAAAAATGTTTGGCATTTTGCAGAGTTTTGCAAAAACAGCAAAATTTTACAATCCAAATAAAATATTTTCATAATATTAATAATTAATGTGTATGATCGTAAAGCACTTTTGGCCTTGCTTATTTTCTTGGAGAACCCAAAACCAGCTGAGCCTAAGGGTTTTTTCATGGAGAATTGTATATTTAGTTTTTAAGTTTATTTGTAAAAAACAGACTGTCTCAGGTAAATCAAAGATTGTTTTTTTCTCTAAAAATTTTAAAATACTTATTTGATTTCAGGATAAATCCTTTGGCAAGCAGTTCCAATAATTCGAGCGATGAGTTCCACGACACACTCAGGCCTATCACGATGGAAGATCTGACTATATCTTTCAAAAAAATGAAGGAATCTAAATTATATTGTTCAAACACTTTACAACAGATAGCTGTAGATTAAACTCTTGGATTGGATACTGGTTCTATACCACTGGGCCAATAGTATTTAGTATTTATTAACACTCGTGTAGTTACTTTACTTGGTAATGTAGCCAAAGTGTGTTCTATTGTTCAAATTTAAATCATGACATTTTAAAATCAAGCCTTAACTGAAATATCTTTAATGATTTTATGAATTCTAAAAAAACTCTACTTTTCTTTGTGTACACCTATTTGTATATTATGGACTAATTCGGGGTCTGTGTTTTGTGTAAGATAATGTAATTATCAGTTCGAGTGAGAAAATAGGTTTCATGCATTTAATGGTTTTTTGTTTTTTATTTGCAAGGATGCAATTTACTGTTTGTTTAAATAATTAGTGTAAATAAAAAGGAGAAATTACTTGTAAAAGTTATTTTATCTTGTCTCTGTCTGTTCTAATTCCTTTTTGTACATATACAATACAGTAATTCAAATCGCGATAATCCCAGGTTCCGTATAGTTCGATCCGCAAATAGCGCCTTCAATACACAAAAATACCGTAGAAACAAACTTTTCCCGCCAACGGCGTATTCCCCACCCCTCTATTACAAAGTCACTCGACACAAATCCGGGCGTGTCTAAAAATAAATCAGTCCCACTACTTGTGTGCAACATTTGTTTAATCACTGATACGAATGCAGTGCTACGCTACGTCGAACATCAACCCGAAGTTATTGGAGCCGATAGCGTATTACTCTGTCGTTGGTGTGACATTGCTATTCGTAAACGTTACAGTGTAGTTAAACAAAAAACTATTTTTGATTTCTTTAAAAAGTAAATTTATATTTTTGTACTGTGTATATAAAATACAAAACTGTGTATATTTAATAAAACTTCCATTTTTGCGGTTATATTATGAGGACTGTAAATGGTAGTTTTATTTTAACCTCTGCATATTCCGTGTAATTCGAGTTTCCCACAATCCGAGGTACTCTCGGTCCAATTCAGCTCGAAATATCATGACTCTACTGTAGTATGATATAATAACTACCGTACTGGAACTTAATGTAGTATCTTATGACATGAAATGTGCCCTTACTAGCTAATCACTTTACTATTGTCAACACAATAGTATTGTTTGTTGATTTTGAATTAAGCAGAGGAGGGTTTGAAATAGTATTATCAGAGAAAATTTCTGTTGAGATACTATTTCCACTCATACGCAATGACCGTGTAAATGGATCTAGCCTAAAGCGTTTTCAACTACTTCTGTCCAATCATAATCTAAACATATAAATAAAAGTGCCTGTCTTTGATTTCAAATATAAGGTTTTTTTCTAAAATCATATGTTTACACACTTTATACATGGTTATCACACTTTACCAAAACCTAAACATACATTTATACATGTTTTTTCTGTCTGTTTGTCCGCGCCAATCTCGGGAATGGTTGAACCGATTTTGACGAAACTTTCATTAACATGTAGACGACTTTTCAGGAATATTTATTCCGAAAATATTTAAAATTCTGGTAAAAAATTGAAAAAATGTAAAAATTATGGATTTTGTGGACAAATAATGTTAGGGATATTGCGTGTCTACTTCGATCTATGCCTTACATTATGAACAGGACATAGCTACCCCCCCCTCCCCCACCCAACTTAGACCCAAGAGCCTTTGTCCTAATCAATCATTATTTCCGTAAAATTCCTATAAAAAATTTTTAAAAAATATACAAATTATGAACGAAATTAGGGATTTTGTGTTTTGCATTGGCATCACCATATGTCACCACAGTAGCCCCTAGTACAACTATAGAAGTCTTAGGAAAGCTTAATTGAAAGTAAACACCTTCAGTGTAAAGGTGGGTTGACTTGACTTGGTGGGTTTCCTCACATTTTACAGATTGGTCAACGTTTGCAAAAAAATGCATATAGAGAAGTGAGGACAAGACCACAGCCAGGGAGGATTAGGAACCTCCTCTCCGAAATCCCGAAATTTAGCAGTAAAAATTAATACTAGGTTTAAAAAATTCAAGTTAAATTACAAAATTGGCAACACAACGGATCCAACAACATATTTTACATCATTGTGCATTGCATGCCTACTAATATTTAGATTTGCTTGATTAAACTACAACGTACAATACACAAGGATGTAGTAGGTTACAGCCTTACGCCCTTGTGAGCTTGATCTGATATATTAAATAAGAAAACTATGAAGGTTCAACAAAAATACTTTATTCTAACAAAACAAAATCATTCATCATCTTTACATCCTACAACATTTTACATGGGAAAACTATATAAAATTTTTTTAAATATGCATGGAAATTTTTGTTTAACACGTTCACTGCTACGCAAATTTTGTATTTCCTATGCTAGGAGCTGACCTTTTATATTTATAGCCTAAATGAGTAGAAATTACTTTATTTTTATTTTTGAACCTTTCTACGTAACAATCACTAATATTTTAAAGCGGACGCACGTGTGCGTCCATAGTACATAGGCTTAAAATTGGCGTGCGAAGCACGCAATGCATTGTGCCTTGAAAATACTCTCAATACAGGGGTTAGCGTGTGAAGCACTAAATGCACTGTGCATTTAAAATACTCTCAATATGGGTGAAAATACTCCCAATACCGGGGTTGGCACTGCGTTGGCCACTTCTCATAGTGTTCAGTGTCAAGCTCACAAGTGCGTCCTTAGCAGTGAATGTATTAAAAGGGTTTAAATTCAAATCCCCGGTCCTGATCCTCCCCCCCCCTCAAAAAGTTTTCTTGGCTACAACCTTGTGTGAGGTCTTAATATTAGCAATGGTTAACGATAGTTCAGAATTTGTATCTAATGTGCAGAATTTGTTGATTTGTGACGGTAAGCACAATTGAGAGGGGGATAACATAATTTTTAGAGCAGTGGAACGATGGACTATTACGTTGGGTGAAGCGTTGTAAAACTAGGTCTACTTGGTGCGTGATTAGATTGTACTTTAGGTGGCCAGTTGACTACCTTTTCCCAGAGAGGACAGAGTTATATAGAGTGGTTTTCCCTATACGGAATGCATGAGGAGCAGTGATGCCGGTAGAGACCAAAACTCTGCAAGACCGCTGCTATTGAATCGACACCGCTTAACATATAATATTATTTGTACCTCTAAAACATCGTTCAAAAATTATGAAACATCACAATTAGAAAGACCAAACCTTACTGAAGGCAACAGTGTGCTTTAAAAGTACAAAACTTAACACTGTCGAATGACGAAAATATTTTTCTGAAACATAAATTTAATTAAAAAACAAACATTAATTTTTGACATGTGAGGGAAAATTTTGTTATTTGGTCAGAGAAAATATTATCTGCTGAGATATGTTGCAAAAGAGTATTGTTTCATATCTGAAAGCCATTTTCACCTACCGTTAGTACTTGCTTAGCAATCGTCGATTATTGAAAGCGTTTTAACTGAGTAGCTGGCTGTCGCACAGTTTTGCCTAATATTATTGCATAGAGTAATTTTGTTAGTTAACTTGTTATGTAGATGTCTTTTTATTATTTTTGAAAAAAATAGTTGTGTTAATTTGTAATTTTTGATAACTATTTAAAATACCATACATTTAGGTTTATTTCAGCGTAAAAATAAAGAAGTAATTTAATTTGGTAATTGTTTAATAATTTTTTTTTAAATTTTATCTGATTTAAAGTAACGTATATTTTTGATTATTTGCTCAACAATTTGTGTTTTTTACAATAATTATAAACGTACATACTTAGTTCATTTTAAGGTGTTACTAGGGGCTCTGCCCCTGGACGCTGCGCGTACCAGCCCCGCCTCGGCCTTCGGCCTAAGATGGCTGCTTCGCTTCGCTCGCAGTTGGAAAATTCGTTAAAGAATCTCGTTAATCTTTGGCTCGTTTGTACATAGGTTTGTAAAATTATGAAACCAGGCTTAAATATAATAACAGTAATTACAATTACGATTTTAGTCGTAGTTCTACTATCTTCTGTCAACTAAAGTTTGGAAACCAGGCCTAAATATAGTAAAAATTATTGCAGGGTTAACATAACCTCAATACTATGTTCCAGAAATGAGTCAAGTCTAGACTATTCGAATTTATCCATCATTGTCAAGTTTACCTTTTTCTTACAAAAGAAATTGTTAAATCAGGCCCAATTTATTCTAATTCCAACGTGCTAAAACAGTATAAATTAGCTTGTTTTTTAACTGTAATTACAGTTTTTGTTTTCATTAAAAACTATCCAATGAACAGCTGATAAAACACTATAAATTGGCTTGTTTACAAACAGCTGTTTTGATCCCTTTACTTACTATTTCGTTGTTATTTTGTAACCAACATGGCAACCCATAAGACCCTATGTTAAAATTTTTCAACTTTTAAATTAGATTTTCTAAAAAATTATGTTTTTACACGAAATACAACTATATGGGTGTACTTAAAAACCAAAACTACACCTAAATACAAAATTTCTTTGAATTTGTTAGAGCCGTTTTCGAGATCCGCGTCAGATACAAAGATCCAAGAATTGCTCATTTAAAGTAATAGGATTCAATGCGTTAAACGAATTTCAATACTCTATGAAATGTAAAGAATTAACAGTGAATCTCAGTTCAGTACGTAGAAGTCTGATAGTGGGAATTGAGGCAATGTTGAATAAATATTTTACTTAATAATAAACAAACAAATGTTTTGCACAAAAAGCTTCACAAGACTTCCAAAGATCGTAAAAAAAAATAATATATTTAATAACAAAGTAAAAGAATTCATACAAATAGAAAAAACGTGAAGTAGGGAATCCACGCCATGTGTGTAACCATGTTGCTTTTTCTACGAGTGTAAAGGGGTGTTAAAGATCTCCATGGATGATGGGAGTAGCTGTTGGCTGGAAGGATGTGAGAACAGGTAGGTTTTCTAACAGGGCATTGTGGATTAAATATGCATGTAGTGATATTGGGCCAGAAGGACTGACCCAAATGGAAACACCTCTTATTACAATACAATTTTTCCTTATTAGAAAAGCCACACGTTGCGGCGTCAATTTATTACAATACAACTTTTATTATTATTATTTTGTGAGAAGCCTCACGTTGAGAAAGCCAGTTTGTTATATATTAAATGATTTTTTTAACAAGCCCCACTTGTTGGGC
>JAGFPH010000073.1:185212-213164 GCA_018207615.1 Philaenus spumarius
CGCTGCTTCGACTTGTGAATGAATTGCCTTTATAGTAGTCTGTTCCTCTCTTTCGCACTCATGCGTGTTTAGTTCAGCAATTATGAATGGTTTCTTTTGATATTTTAAATGATTTTTATGTAGGGATATATTTTGAATTGTTACACTCTGTACATACTGGGAAGGATTTGGTTATAGGATAAGGACATGGGCATGAGACATTAGGTGAACATTTCTTATCTGATGAGGTATGTAAAGTGGACAGGTAGGAAGTAGAGGTGGAAAATAGCTTCCTTGATAAAGTAAAGACCCATGTGACCTAACTGTGGAGACATATTGCCCATTCCAAAATAAAATCAAATCAGCCGAAGTATTTTTATGTAAATTAGCAAGTTGATGACTTAAACTATTAAAATAAGCAGTGTATGAAATAAATCATTCAATGTAATGAAGAAGACAATCATAAATGATTATTTATTAAAAATATTATATAAATTGTAAAGAAATGGTTTAAATAATATACAAAAAACATTAAATTAATATAAATATTTTCTTTAGTACTGGTTTCTATAGAAACAATAAATTATTTCATTATACTTTCCTTCAAGAAAATTAAATGTTTGTAATTTGTAATACTCTATAAAGAATAATGATTGCATCATTAGTTTCTAAATTTCCCTTGCCAATGAATCGGTTCGGCTTGATGCAGCAATTTGTCAGATATAAGTCGAAGAGAGGTGGCTGCCATGGACTCAAAGTTACCATTGCAGGAGCTAATGGAAGAGTAGGACAAAATGTAGCAATGTTGTTAAAACAATCATCAAGTATAGAAGAAATTGCCTTGTATGATATTCACAACAATGACGGTCTTTGTATGGAGTTAAATTATATCGATACAGATACAAAAGTGACCAATTATGTTGGAACCAAATGTATGAAGGATGCGTTCAAAGTAAGTCTTAGTTTAGAAGATTTGTTAAGAATAAATCAGTTTATAAAAGTTTATCTGGCTTCTTACTCCAAAATCAATAAAAGTAATGGGTCTGTTTGGTAAAAATAAGCAAAAGCTTTTAGTAGTCTTAGGTCTAGCTTTTGCTATTGCTATCATCCACTAAAAATTAACATTCTTAATGCAAGTTGGAAGTAAAGACTATGCCAAATTAAAGCTAGATTTGATTAATTTACGTGCATTTATAAAGACCTAATTGACGTGTTTGGTGCAAATTTGTTCGAAATCGATCGAATAGTTTTCTCTCTAGATAATAATAATATTTATTAGTTAATCTCCAACTTTAATAAAAGTATGCAAAGCCAGAGAGAAAACTATTCGATCGATTTCAACCAAATTTGCACCAGACATGTCCAGTACGCCTGTATAAATGCACGAAAAATGGTTTTGAAAAAGTTTGAAAAATTACCTCCTTTTTGGCCAAAAAATCAGTTATTATTTTTTTATAAAAAAACGGCTCTAACGATTTTGATAAAATTTGGCTTATTTGTAGCATTTAATGTGCCCTACCATATGCAAAAACCCGAATCTTTCTAAAAATTCTCCTTTAGCTAATAATAATAACTGATTTTGGGGGGTTTTTTGGCCATAAAGGGGGTTGTTTTTCAAAACCTTTTTACGTGCATCTATAAAGACCAAATTGACGTGTTTGGTGCAAATTTGTTCGAAATCGATCGAATAGTTTTCTCTCTAGATAATGATAATAATATTTATTAGTTAATCTCCAAATAAGATTTTATTCATCTTATAAATATATGGTTCTTAGCAGGTACAATTACTGTAATAATGTTATTTATTGATAAAATGTATCTTCTTATATATAAAATTCTCGTGTCAAATGTCACAATGTTCGTTCCCGTACTCCTCCGAAACGGCTTGACCGATTCTCATGAAATTTTGTGAGTATATTGAGTAGGTATGAGAATCGGCTAACATCTATTTTTCATACCCCTTAGTGATAAAGGCTACGCCCCAGTGGCCCTCAAAGTTTCAATGTTAATCTTATGGAAGTTCAATCTTAAGGAAGAAGAAGAAAGATTTCTTTTGATTTTATCATGGGCACAAAAAACAGCTGTTCGTATGAAAAGCTTAAAATAGCTGATTTTGATCAACAACTGATTTGGATCAAAAACTGAATATAATTTTAGGTTAGGCCTACATTAATTTTTTTTTTTTTTTACAATGAACTAAAACACTTGGGCTAATTATTAGTATCAGGTTGATTTGTCTATCCGTGCAAAGCCGGGTCGGGCCAGAAGTGGTACATTCATTTCTTACAATATCACCAACCCCTAAAGGGGGTGAGGGGTGGGGGGAGGGGGTGGGGGGGAAGGGGGGATAATAAATTATAAAAACTTAAAAATAATTTTTGCCTTTTGTTATTTATATATTCCCTCATCGTTCACAGCGCTCCATGCCTATTTCACGCATATACCACATTCTTACACACTTACAATAATTAAGCTATTTTTTGTCTACACTAGAAATTACTTGAAAATTATTTATATGGCAAAACAACGTTTGCTGGGTCAGCTAGTTACATTATAAAGTAACCCAGACTTAATCTGAGAAAACTCCCATCGTAAGTAGGTAAAGGTATTTGTTAAAGGAGAGAAAAAAAGTAAAATATTAACCTGACAACTAATGGTCTTTGTATGTATTTTGCAGTGCTCAAATATTATTGTCTTATTGGCTGGAGTTCCAAGAAAGCCAGGAACGCCTATGGCAGAACTGTTTGAAACCAATGCAAAGATAGCTGCTGAGATAGCAACATGTAGTGCCGTTACTTGCCCTGAGGTAAAATGTTGACTTAAAGTAATGAATATAGTTTTAAACTGTAAAGAAACTTAAAGTAGGGATCAGATTTAACAATATTAACAACTTAATAATTTAACAGCAAGGTAAGAGGTAGTAGAAGAGAATATACAGCCATGGTAATGTGATTAGAATAGGTACATCGATTCTTCTGTCCGTTTAGGGTTCAGAAGGCAATATGATCTTTTGGCCAGACCATGGGCTATGGGTTACTACCTTTCCTGAATAAATTTAACTTCCGTTCTTATTTATTAACTGAAAAATAAAAATTATTTGGGAATAAGTATTCTAGACATTTTACTGTCTCACTATACTATATACAGAGAAAGTATAGTGATCACAAAAAAATCGATGTTGAGATTTTTGTGGAAATATCCGTTTTGGGACACCCTGAGTCCAAAAAGTGGTTTTTACAAAATGTCTGTCTGTATGTATACAAAGCTAGAGCGAAAACTATTCGATCGATTTCAAACAAATTTGCACCAGACATGTCAAGTAGGCCTGTATAGATGCACGAAAAACGGTTTTGAAAAACAACCCCCTTTTTGGCAAAAAAAACCCCAAAAAATCAGTTATTCTTTTATAAAAAAAACTGCTCTAAACGATTTTGATAAAATTTGGCTTATTTGTAGCCTTTAATGTACCCTACCATATGCAAAAAACTGCAACTTCCTAAAAATTCTCGTTTAGCTAATAATAATAATAACTGATTTTTGGGGGTTTCTTTTTCATAAAGAGGGTTGTTTTTCAAAAATTTTCATAACCTTTTTTCGTGCATCTATACTGGCCTAATTGACGTGTTTGGTGTAAATTTGTTCGAAATCGATCGAATAATTTTCTCTCTAGATAATAATAATAATATTTATTACTTTCTTAATCTACTACTTTAAGGTTGAGCGAGGGCCTTGCCAGTTTCGCGACAGCCTTGAGAGAGCTTCAATCTTTTGGCGCTGGATCGCTAGTAGTAGCGAACGAAACTGTGTTCTCCCACCACCTTGCCTTTCTCCTCTCTCTCTCTGCAAACATCTCTTTCAATTTCTCAATCTAACAGATCAAACTATACTCGCGGCCAAGAAATTAGGCGGGTGATAGAAATGGCGGTGTTGCCACTTCGTACTGTAGTTATTTATACAAATACACCCGTCAAGTAAAGATTTATGAAGCGCAAGTTAGTGTGCTTTCTCTCGAGCTTGTGAATCTGTCTACAGAGCATAGTGAAATAAAATTATACCACTGCCTTCAGAAAATGCTACTGATTCCAATGGTATGACTTTTTTATTCTTATAACGGCAGCAAATAATTAACAAATATAAAAAACCTAAATTGTAATTTAATTCAAAACCGCCATGTATTGAATTTTTCACCAAGCGAGGATTTTTTTGTCTTTTTGGTCAGGAAGATTTCGTCTGCGGTAAAGTTGTAGAAAATCGTATGAATAAAATTTTTTGTTCGAAACTTTTTTTTATGAGATTCTTAGTTTAGTTGTAAAATGCATAACTGTATGAAACAAAAACAAAGACACGCGGGCGCTCGGCGAGAACCGTAGCTAGTAACCCTTGTTTAATGTTTTAAGTTGCTATTTTATATTCAAGAGTAAAAAAGGAAATAATTTAAATGTTTATAGACAACATTTCCTTTACATAGTATATGATGATGATACCATTATTTTTTTCGTTTAAGCCATAATTCCAGTTATTTTTTTCTTATCTTAATACAATTCCAACAACATTTTTTAGACTTTTTAGTTAATTCCTGAAGCGAACTAACTCGTACTGTGTGTGATAAGAAATGTAGGCTACATTTTAATAATAAAAAAGTAATTAAAAATTGTATTTTCGTAACAAAGTATTTTTAAGCCTTTATTAATTTTGTTGTTCATTTAACACCCCACAGGAAACATGTGCGAGATTCAAGACACCACGGTCGTGAACAACTTTACTTCCCATAATTTTCCTATATCTCGTTTTTACAATGTATTTACAGTATTCTATATTTACATATAATTTACAAAATTTATAAGCGATTCTGTTTGTATACAAAGTACAGTAGCCTAATTAAAATTTATAGGAAAACCTATTTAAAGAAAAATCATTAATTAAATATAATTTTAAACTAATATAATTACCTTTTATAATATATCGGTCTTGTGACTTCGTTTATTTTGTAAGTTAATACGCGTTTCGGGTCCGTGGTCCCATCATCAGTTTAACTCAAATCTGCTCCGTTGGAGGTCGTTAAATATTTATATTAAAAACACATAAAACACAACAAGTAACCTGCACATACATAAACTTAAGTTTCGAGGGCAACATCACGATGCACACTCTAAATGGTAATTATATTAATTTATAATTATATTTAATTTATAGAAGTGACTTTATTTAGAGTACATTTTAAACTTTTTCTTTTGTAGGAATGCCTAATTGTAGGTAAATATAGGTTTTGCCTAATGGATTCCTATTTATCGCTAAAATATTAAATATCTAACATAATTTTAAATTTATTTGGTACTAATTTTTTGAACATATTGTAAATTATTATTCTCATACAGTTAAAAAATGTTGTTTTCTTTTTAAACATACAAATCATTTTGTCAAAAATATACATAAATTTGAAACGTTACCGGTAATTAAGACGTTACAATAACTGTAAAGTTATAAGCAACTTGATAGTTAAAAAATGAAGTCAGTTAATAGCATTTACAATGACTAATAACAGTCTGTGCCAGTCGATAACACTTTTATAGGAAAACAATTTCATTGCTTATCCCTACCGAGTAGCCAGGCAGAAAGGCAACATTGCACGGTTAGTGTTGCCAATTCGTGCGTGGAGTAGGCGAATCTCGACCTTCCGTCGCTAGGCTAGTTACATATCCAGCAACACCGCAATTTCTATCACCCGCCTAATTTCGTGGCCGCGAGTATAAACTTCTAATCCTCATTCACATGGAATTTAGTTGCTTTTTCTGTTTTCTGGGGAATTTGTTGATTATAATTGATTACTTCTGGTTACATAATACAATTATAGAAATAATAAATGCTTTGCATGTCTTTAGGATTAAATATAAACGAAAGTTGTTTTAAAAATACGCAAAAATCAATCAATGATGAAACTGGCGAATTATGAGACAAGTATTAGGCCTTCCTGTAACAAAATAGTAGACCTATAATAACTCGAAATTTGCCCTTCTTGCTTGAATAGGTTTAATTAAGTTATTATGTACATTTTTATGATAACTTATACAGAATGATGCAATTAAATTTTGTTTACTCTTTTTAAAGTTTATCATCGTGTATAAATTAATAAGTAATTAAAAGTAAAACAATATTTTGAGAATTCTATATTCAGAGTGTTTGAAAAGTCTGGAAACGGCTTCATATCGCAAAAAGGTCATGAACAATATAGTTACAATGCAGTTACAAACATACATAAAAGACCCACTTTTTTGGGAGTTTGAAATTATTGTTCGCCAGGTAGAAATAAATGCAAATACACAAAATAATCAATGAAAACTGCATTGCATGCTACTTAATTCTTTTATAACTTTAGACGTTACCTTTTACAATGAGATATAATATACTAAATGTTATTAATGTCCTAAAATTTGTTAAATAACGTGATTAGAATAATATACTAAAATAGAAGAAAATAACTAAACTTTGCTAGAAAAACAAGTACACAGAAAAAATTAATTCAATAAAAACTAAACAAAAATAATTTAATACAATAAAATATTTTTTTATTTTAACCCTAGAACCGGCAGACGGTACATAATGTACCGTCACTCCAACACATTTGTAACGAGTGATTGTATTGAATATTTGACCCTTTAAAAATCTTTCAATCTCAAAAAACAAACACCATTGGAAAGGTAATGTTTCAAACTTTAATTTTTGTATTTATAATTTCTTTCTAAAACGTATATTTACATATGTAATCGTCGTTTTAAAATTGTAGATTTCTGTAAACCTGATTCCACGCGATTCGAATACAATTGTACTGTTATTTCCCACTTATTCTACGCCCCAGAGCATCTACGGTAATATTTTGATCAAAATTATAAAGCTACCATAGGATTCGTCAATATTTGATCTATCTAAAGATGACTTTTAATCAGATGTCAGTACCATACAATTTGAATGACTAAGCTTTCTGTAAACCCTTGCGATTCGGCACAACAACCAACATCCGCAGTCACAGCAAGAGAGCGTAGACTGTGGAGGTTTGCAAAAGGGGAAGGAGGAGAAATATTGGAATAGGTAAGCAGTGAGCGCAGGGGTTGCGTCCCGATTTTGTTGAAGGCGGTTTCCAAAACCTAAGGGTGAGTTTATTTCTTGAAGGATTTGAGATAAACTTATATTGTTTTTTGTAAAAAAAAGTTCAAGAGTTATAGATTAAAACGCTATAATTTCCACTTTAAAAATTATTTTAATACATTTGTAAAAATTCACTGAATATTTTAAAATGTTGAAATACGTGATTTTTCAAAAAATAGAATATGGGACTTTTATCGCCATATTTTAATAAGAATAACTGAAAAATTTAGTTTTCATACGCTCAACCGTTACATAGATGAACTCTTCCCAAGAAGACAAAAAATGAGCACTTTTACAGCCCATATTTCGCAAAATATTCGTTGTATTTTATTTTGTCTAATTTATATTGATAACATGTTAGTAGGTTAATAGTTTTCAACACAAAAAAACTTGAAAAAAAAATATGTCGTAAACCCATTGCACAACCTTAATAAATCACCTTTCCTACCCCACCTACAATTATGAAGTCACAGTGAATGTTTTACTTATGTAAATTATCCTTTAACTATGGAAATAAACACAATTATTATAATTTGTAAATAATTATACATCAATATTTTCAAGAATTAAAGTTATATCTTCTTGTAAAAATTATTTAATTTTTAGTACATTTATTTGTATTATTAAATCTAACAGTGCATAGAGATAAATTTAATTTTTTTCATCTCTTTATAATACTAATATAATATGTAATGCTTTAATATAGTATAATAATAATCCATACTTTATAATGTAATATTTGATGCGAGAATAATATAAATTTGCAGCTTTTATTGTTGAGTTGAACAGTTAATTGAATATAATGTTTTTAACATGGGTAGTAATGTTGAAATCCTTGAAATGAACAACAACTGTCTTTGAACCCTGAATGGACAGTAGGTCTAATGCTGTGTGCCTTGATTTACCTTTGAAAGGATAACAGTTTCTAATTAAAACAAGAAAGGGTTGAGAAGAAGAAGACCCAATATGAACAGATCCAGAGGCACTAGTCACCTATACGGACAAATCATAAATGAACAAATCAGCTCCTCGGAAGTTGAAGAACTAAAACTGTGACTATCGTATCTTCTAGGTACATCTGTGTTCCAAACAGAGGCATAATATGCCATTATGCAATGTGCCTAGCTAGGAAGTGTAGCCTACATCTAATAAAAACACTTTTTAGCATGACTAATTCTAAATGGATGAATATCATTATTAGAGGTTTCCTCACCAGTATTGGTAGGTCGAATAAAGATTGTAGAAGGTCAAAAGGCTGCTCTACAGAAACCAAAGGCGGATCCAGAAGGGGTGGCTGAAGCCCCCTTTGGGTTATAATTTTTTTTTAAAGAACCCAATATTACAAGAAGAAAAGAAAGCAAATTTTAGGGAAAAGAACGTAAAGTTTAAATGTACCTATCCCTATTCATATGCACTGCACCAGTTTAGTACATTTTGCTTAAAGGGTAAGTCAGTCTAGTAAAGTAGGCCTACCTGTGGCATAGGTCTGCGACTGAGCCCTACCGTGTCGCCTCTCCCTCCACATCATCTCTCTCCCTGGCATCGGCTGTTACCTGTCGGTCAGTTTCTGCACTGCTGAGTTGAAGATTCAGTGATTGTTGAATGTTAACTTGTGGTTTACACCCAGTACTTCGCACTGATTGCAACATACAAATTGCTAGTGAATTGTAAGGTCATTTCAACAGCTTTTCACAAGAGTAAGATAAGAACAAAAACTGAATAAAACTAGCGAGAGGTGGGGCTGTTCCATTGGTCATTTGTTTCCAATCCAAACTAACGCAAAATTTTACTTTGAATTGTTGACACATTTTATGGCCGGGGTACACGCTGTTTAAACAGAGAATCAGCAAAACATTGTTTAACCCTATTGCTGCCAGTGCAAATGTCCTGCAAATTCCAAGCCATTTCGGTGCATTTTGGATTCAAACAGTCGTAGATAAATTTGCTAAGACGAAGAAAAGGAAGTTTTACATTGTTCTTTTAGGCCAATAAGTTACTTGGTTACGCCCCTTTAAACATGAAAATTTTTTCCCAAATTTCAGTTTCTTTTATTTGTTAAACTATTACAGCTATCTATTTGACTTTTTTGTGCAATATGAAATAAAATAAGAACCAAATGTAAGCGTTTTTTAATAAAATACCAAGGTCTTCATGTCAAGTTCATAATAGTCATATTGTCATATTAATTTCCTCTAAGATAATAATTTAGGTGCTCTTGAGGCTCTTGAAATAGTCTAATAAGGCATTTTCAAACATTGTATTTTCGGACCCCACCTCTGGAAACCGGCTAGATCCGCCCATGACAGAAACTGAGATGACCGGTTGTGAGGAGGGCTATCAACTTGGACCAGGACAATCTGCTCGTTTTACAAGAATTTAATCCTCGAGGAATTTCCTTCTCTGATTGTTCACTGGATTTAGTTTCACTCTCTCCAACTTCATAATTGGAATCGCTGTGTCCTTTCCAATTATATCCAAGTACATCTTTAAGGTCCCTATTATTTATGAAATTACATTCTACCGTTTCATCCCTTGAACTATCATCATCGGATAATCCCTCTTCAAGTGATAATCGGATTCTAGTTTTCAATGCTTTGATCCCATTTGCAAACAATAAAAATACAGAATTCACTAACAAACTGTTTAATATATATATACGAGGGCTGTTCGGAAAGTAACCTCTGTTTTTTTATAAATAAAACACAAGTAGAAAAACGCTCGTTGCCATTTTTAAATGAGCGCACCCATTCCCGAACAACTCCTTCACGCATTATCTTTGGACCATACACGGCACAAAGTTCTCTATGAATTGCTGCCGAATATTGTTTAGCCGTGAAAAATCTAATGACAGCACGCACTCCACACTTGGCGGAATTTCCTATTGCAGCACACATTTTGGCAAGCGACCGAAGAACAACTAGCGCTCGGATGACCTTCACTCTACCAGGCTGGAATTGCGGACCTTCACTCTACCTTCACTCTAAGCGCCGGCGCAAGAATTGCGGCACAACCCCCTCCACTTCCCACGCAGTGAGCACACGGAGGTTACTTTCCAAACATCCCTTGTATTATCAATGTAATATGAATGTTATGGTATACAAAATGAACTTCTTACCATCACAAAAACATTGAACTGTAAAGACAATTACTTTAGGATATGAAAAATAAACTATTTAGACACAAATAAAATTAAGTTATAAGTATTGAAGTTACTAACAAACTATAAACACAATTACTAATACAAACATAAACTTTAAAGTTACAGTATTATTTATTATACGTAAAACTTATGTTTCGGACTAGGAAACTGCTAGTTGTGAATTATTTCAAATGCTGTTGACTAAAAACTGAGCTCTATTGAGTAAAAGGAAAAGGTACTATGGAGTGGGGCAAACAGAAAGCATGTCAGAATTTGTACAATAGATAAGTGATCTAGGGTTAAACTCCAATGTAGGACATATGAAGAGGAAAGTGAATTCTTCCACCTCATTATAAGGTTAACACAGTAATAAACCTACATCCTTCATCCAAAAGGATTCGTTTGGTGGGTGTGACAACTATAATTGGCATACATGGCAAAGGAAAAAAGCTGCTTATGAAGTCGATTGCAAGTGACAGTGTATTAAAGGATTTTGTTGACTCTTTCAATAGTACGAACGCTGCTGAAGTAAAGAAAGAAGTATTATTATTTTTTCATTTTTTTTTCCGCTTACACACTTCCTCAGCAAATATGTTAATTCAATAATTGCAGTAAAAACCGTACAAGTGAGATAACATCGACCAATATCGGTAGATATCAGGGTAGCTCAGATGGCAGAGCATCACGACGGAAACGTGAAGGTCCCGGGTTCAACTCCCGGTCTTGGTCTATGTTTTTTCACTTGTAATTTAATTAAAGAAAGAAGCATTAAAAACCATATAAATAAGGATACCTCATTTGACTCAGTTAAAAATTTAAGTTTTCAAAACTGACCCTCTTTTGCCACCCCTAAAACATGGTAAACAACTTTTTTATCTAAGGATTCTTCGGATCTTTATTTCTAGAGCGGAACTTAAGTTCTTCCAAAATTTTCATTGTCAAACACTTTTACCTGTGCTATAGTTACTTTATTAAACATTTGTATTTACTTTGTCCACAGGCTATGGTAGCAGTTGTCACAAATCCAGTAAATTCCATAACTACAGTTGTGAATGAGATTTATAGTAAAATAAATAAATGCAATACTGGAAGTAATATATTTGGAGTAACTTCTCTCGATGGGATCCGAGCTAATACATTTGTTGCTGAAATGTTGACGATAAATCCAGAAAATGTTCTCACTCCTGTCATCGGAGGACACTCTGCTAGCACTATCATTCCCCTCTTGTCACAGACTAAACCTTCTTCTGATTTCTCAACGGTAATACATCAATATTATACTGTAAATATATATTTTGTGCTTTACATTAAAACGGGCAGGGCCCATGTATTGCTTGAAATTTCAAAATTTACAAAAGTATTGCAAAAGTTGATTTTTCTAAGCTAGCATCAGTGCCTGTACGTAAGTAGAGTAAAGTAGGACAAGTTCAAGCGAGACGTGGTTTATCTGCAAAGATGAACGTTGAACTTCGACAAGTTAGTGAAGGAAAACTAACTTAGCCTCGAAAGACTGATTTTTACGGGAATGCAGGGATTCGGGAATTTATGAATTTGTATTTTTCAAGTTTATTGCATTGCACTAAACGCGTAGGTGATAACCGTGCTAGATGCAAATCATGAATGTAAAAAGTACCAAATTAAATGGGAGTTAAAGTTAAGGAAAAAGTTCAATTTTACTGGAAATTAAAAAAGTAAGCTTTTTTTGGAATCTACCAAAAATAGTTGTTATGAGGTTAACAAATTTAGATTATTAAAGAATTTGGCAAAAGTGACAAAGTTCACAGGTCCAAAAAATGGATAAAAAAATTAAAATTAATGATTTTAAAGTAAAACAAAAAATAAAGTAGATGGAGTTCTATAATAAAATAATTTAATTAAGAAGGTGAGAAAATTCACACATTTTAAGGTAGATTGAATAAAGTAAAGTTTTTAAAACTGATAAATAATAAAGTCAAGCAGGTTTAGAGTAGAATTGTATTGGGAGTGACCAGTATTTAAAATAAATTTCGGGTTAAATAGTAAAATCGAAAGAGTCAAATTCAAGTAACAGGCTAAATCCCCAAAAGTAAGAAGAAATGCATGGATCGGCAAGAAACTGCGGCTGTTACCAAAAATCAACGATTGCGTCAAGGTGTGAAGAACACTTAAATTATTTTTCGTAATGCATTTATTTTTTTTCCACTTACAACAGCTATGATAAGAAAACACTAAACAATAATATCAACAACATAGAATAAATTCAACCTACAATTATTGCGGCGACTAGGTAAGCAAACTCATAGTAAGCGAATAAGTCGCTGCAACTTTTCTATCACACAAAACCATTCCTGCCTAAAAGTCCTATATTATGGGTGATTAAGACTAGCTTGACTATTGACCCCTTTTACGGCCTCAAGTCAAACAAACATCACACTTATAATATATATTTAACTTACTGTATATTAAAGCATTGACTTCCAGTTTCATTTTACTTAGTACTTTTTGCATGTATGGGTGCAGTGCAATGCTAAGTAAGAAAATTGTTAGGTTTAATAATTTTACTTTTTAAAGTATAGTCATCCCTATCATTTATAAAATTCTTTATTATTAATTTTGTGTTATATTTGTTTTCTTAGGGAGAAGTAGTACGGTTAACAAAAGCCGTCCAAGAAGCAAGCGACGAAGTATTAAAGACTGGACATTCTGCAACATTATCTGCAGCCTACGCAGTAACAAAGTTTGTAATATCCTTAGCCAACGGGCTGGCAGGGCAGGCGGACGTACTAGAGTCTGCTTATGTATCTTCTGTTGTCATACCGGATGTTCCATATCTGGCGACTCAGTTGGAGCTTGGCCCTCAAGGTGTTCAGAAAAACCTAGGCCTACCAAATAATATGTCTGAGTATGAATGCTGTCTCTTAGAGACTGCAATACCGTTTTTGAAAAAAGACATTGCTATGGGTCAAGAATTTGTTGCTAAAGAGTGCAAATAAAGTAGTAAAAGTCATCGTTTTTTAAATGGCATGTTTGTTTAGTAATGTAAAAAAATTAACTGTAAATTATAATCTTCTTCCGTCTATACTCAATTATAAATTGTTTGTTCTTTATTTAATCATAACGTTACATGAACAATATGTAGATAGTATTCATCTGATGTAGATAGTATTCACATTAAAACAACTTTGAGCCACCCCTCAGCTTTCTGCCATATATTTTTGGCAAGTATTAAAAATATAATATTTAACTTTGAATCAAATCGAAAATATTAAAATTAAAATATAACTTTTGGTGTTGTATTACAATTAATTAATACATATATTTTATTACATTTACTCTGTTTTAATTGAAATTGAGAAAGCTTGAGAAAGCATAGAAATTTAGCTTCTTAGGAAAAAAAAGTTAATGCTGAAGCACAGTTTTTTACATTTACTAAAATTAACTGTCTAATTCTGACATTTTAACAACTTAAATACCGTACTGCGCTTAATGGTTTTTCCAAATTGTACCAGTTATCCCTTTGATCGTATAGGGGATCGCTAGTCAGCGTGTATTTGCACCGACTTAGTAATATTTTGGAAGACGTGACTGGAACTGTCGATGCAAATGGACGCTACCCATATACCCAGAGCAAATTAATTAATCATCAACCTTAATTTAACCGATTGCCTTTAGCCGTACCCTGCAAATCCGATTCTGCCAGCTTTTAACAAGCGCTTAATTAATTAATATAAATCTAAACTATTGCACTTTAACTTTAACTAATTCACTAGTCACCATTTGTACACGATAGGCTTGTAACCGAACCGAACTTATTACCGCTTAATATTCATTACGAGTGCGCGATTTGTTATAATATCACCTTACGCGTTTACCGATTATAATATAAATTAATTACATTGCTTATGGCATATTAACAAAGGATTTCAGTGAGCGTAGAACCTCGACACCGACGGACGTTTTACCTGCCGTTTACGTATAGTTGATAGGTCGGCGCTCGGGACTACACTAACACACACTCAATGTCAAGTTGCAAGGTCAGTTCTGACGCGCATGCGCGCAACTAGTCCAGCGGTCTGATACTTTTAGGTAACGGAGTTCGGTAACTCGTTACAAAATACAGTAGAGGGGTTAAAACAAAGAAAACATTGTTTATATAAAAATCAACAAATGTATAGCAATCAGCTGATTGTGAAGCTACACTATTTTATGCAAACTGGTATGTAATGGTAACGCTGTGTGTCATTATGTCACAGTTTCATGTAAAAGTAAGTCATAACATATTAGTATAGACTAGCTGTCCCGTGCGAAGCATTCGCATTCTAACTTACTTAAATCCCACTTAATTAAAGTACACACCGTATATTTAGTATCGTATAGTGCGTATTTAGTGCGTCAATGTAAATAGCAATGTAGTGGTGTAACAGCAACTCTCCAGCTGGGTATTGTTATCATCAGTGTTGCCAACGCCAGGAAAATATCCCTACAATTTACTTGATCACATCACTGTTACTTTCGGATTCTTTATTTCTTTTTTTTTGTATTTTTTCATATAATTGTATTTTGTATATTTTTCCGGTAGGAAAGCTTTAAAATGATGCCTCATTCATGTAATTTGATGATGTATTAAGCAAGTTATGGTGTACCGACAAAAAAATGGCCTTGAGAAATAATATATGTGATAGGGAAGTTTAACTTGTGGCCGTAGGTAAATTAATTGTTTGTGGTGTAACATTGTAATTTAAATAAAACAAATTAAAGTTGTTGAATGAACAAAAGTCTTTCTCACTTTAGAAGAATTTCCGCACTCTGCTATGGTTGTACGAAAAATTTAATATGTAATTCGAGTGTACAGTGTCTTAAAAACAGTATGTAAGCGACACAAGAATTTCAGAGTAAGAATGTGTCATTAAAACATGTTTGTATTAAGACATACTTTACGCTATTAATACATCAATAAGAGAAGTTAGAAATAGGACTAAAATGAGGGACTACAGTTTTATTTTTAAACTTTAATAAATCTAAGATTAAATGATTTAAACTTCTTTCAGTAAATATGTCCATCATCTTAAAATTTTATAATGTTCTAGTCTCATTTTGATCATATATTTAAAGTGTGCTCATTCATTTTGTTTCCTTTGTAATTTTGGAAAAAGGTTTGTGGTAGTTTTGTGTAATTTGAATGTTTTTTTAACCCTCAACCTTCCAGTAATTCGTCATTGCTCTTGTCTGATAAGATCCGTATTAATTTGGTCATCTAAGCACGCTGCCAAGCAAAATAGTTATGAAAACAGCAGAATATTATAGAAGAAGCAGGTAATTGGTGGTATTGAAGTTCGTTTAAGGACTATTTTCGATTAAAGACTTTTTTGCCACAATGTTTTTTTGTCGGATTATTATTAAGATAAAAAACACAATTTTATAAAGAACACATTTTTAATTTTTGTATAATTAATTACTATACGGTACACGCAATTAAAGAATAATACAATAAATTTTATTACTTATTCATTTATAGTTTTACTGATAGAACTATTCATTTAATGTATATATATAAATTTGTTGAACAACAAATCATTTGATGCATTACAGGAGAAGAACTTAAATTAATTGTACTCTTATAAAGTTTGTGACCCTTAATACGCAACTGTTTGTTGAATGATAATATACAAGCTTTGAATATTGATACAAAAAAATAAGTAATGCAACATCATAACACAAAGTATATAATATAATGTTAGGTTTGAATTAAGTACGAACTGTTAACGGTTAGTTTTACTAGTCACTAAGAATACTGTATAACTAATGATTAACTGAACTATTTGTTACATGTATTCTAAAACAGTTTGTAGCCAATTTACAATGAATATAAACAATGTTTTGTTACTAGGCTTAAGGCTTTCTATATGCTTTCTTCTGCTTACGATACTTTACACCAGGAATAGAACCGATGGGGCCAAAGCTGCATTGTTTCTTTTCAAAGGTTTCTTCAATACCAAAATGTTTTTCTACAAGTTTATTATATATTTTCTCCAATTTATTTGTAATTAAAACAATTGCCTCGTCATCCTAGAACACACAACAGTAAGTATGCAATATAATAAATACAATCAAATTATTTATTGGCCTACAATATACCGGATGTTTCAAGAGTAAAAGTCACTTTTTTAAATTATTGTTAGGAATTATTATCTTCCTGGACGTGTGTGATAAATAGCCTAGTCAAATAAAGGATAAAAAAACATTGAATGCCATAAATAATTTGGATGGACACCTTTGCTACCGCAAGACGAGATACTACCGCCATGAAGTCAAGAATTTCTTAGTGGTCGATTCTCAGGTCGATGGATGGTCGTGCAGGTACAATTGCATGGTGACCTTATTTCCCAGATTTGACATCACTAGATCTTTTCTTGCGGGATGTCATTAAAGTTTTAATTTTTGTACCACCTTTACCTTCTTGATTTTGTTGATATGAATCAAGAATTCGATTTGATGTTTTGATAAATTTAATAATAATGGATAATTTAGTAATTGTTTGTGTAGAAATTTAAATCTCCCCAAAAAACACTTCGCGTTAAAAAAAGAACGCCAAGAAAGCTCTTAAAAAAAAGAATGATATCATAAATAGGTCGCCAATATTAAGTAAATATATGTACGAGTAACTATGTAATGATAAACTAACAATATTCTTTGAAACAATATATATTAGGAGATTAAAATTTAAACGAAGAACTTTTCCGCTACAATCAATCACATTTACTCGTGGAATGAAAATATGAGTTTAAAAAAAAATAGAAATTAAACTTTTAAAAGAAAATATAGTAGCCTATTCAATGTGCTGCTTTTCTCATTTTCTCTTATTACATTAAAATTGGCTTACTGCTTTCCTTTTCTCATTTTACCACCAAGATTATACCCATTGGCGTGGAGTACTGATTATGTTGTCAAGGCAATTTAAGTTTTCAAGATACTCCAAGCCAATATGTATAAGACAGAATAAGCGGGAAATATGAAAAAAACTATGAATAATTTTTTTATGATTATCTACTGTTTTTAATGGCTCGAAAAGGGGGTTTAGCTTGACCTAGAAAGTTGAATGAAAGATCAAATCACCTAATTTTACAACAAATAATTTGATTTTAAACTGAAATTTACCATTTTAAATTTTTAAAATGGTATTTTTAAGTGGTCAATAACATGGTAGCTATGTTTTCCGTATGTTATAGCACGGCCGTTTTTTTTTCTTGGCGTTCCGCAAAACGGCCGTTTTGCTTGATATAGGAATCAGATCTCAATCTAAAAACAAAAAACAATAAAACGACTGTCACCTGCTATCTTCGTACTAAGAATGATGAAGACATAACAGAGCGACATCGACAGAAACAAGCAATTTGAGAACCACTGCACTAAGAGTGTAGAGCTATAATACAGTACATAAAACTATGTAATTGCAGGCAGAGACTGGTAAAAAACAGAAGAGAATTATTTTAATGTTTAATTTGTGATAAACTGGGAAAAACTTACAGTGTTAAATTTCTCACCTTATTTGTACTTCTAATGTTATGAAAAAATTGTTGAAAATCACTGAATGCCTGATCTGTTGTTTCATATCCACGATTTTGAAGTCTATTCGTAACATGCTGTAAGAATGCAGGACATTTGATTTTTACTTCTATATTCTGAAGTTCCTGTAACAATTTAAATTACAGAAGAAATTGCATTTTTATACAAGTTTTATTGTTTATAAATTTAAATTTGCAAAATCCCTTTTGGATTGGCCTTCAAAGCAGGCAGAGTTTGAAGTTCCCATTCATTCCCAGAAGCTAAGCACTAAATAAATTTTGCCCCTTCCCTTACGGGTTGCCGTTATTAAAAAATGTTATTACGTAAAAAGTACAATTTTATGCCTTATAAACTTTTTATTAATCTGGCTTTTCTCTAACCCCTCACTAAACATTAAGGCTAGGCGCATATTGGGACGCGATTGACACGTGGGGATGACATGACGCGAGCTGCATGACACGATCGGGCCACACGCGTCGCGTTGGGGAACGCATATTGCAACGAAGTTGCTCCCAACTCTCCCGCAGTAGACAAGTTAATTTTCATTAATTTTATTTGTTAGAATGTTCAAAATGAATGTGTCACGGATAAAACTATGGTTATTAGATCTAAGCTCAGAACCTGATAAAAGGCCTATAGCAGACACTGAGGTTATAAATACATTGGTAATTGAAAATTATACTGAACATATCGTCAATACAAATCTATTTTCTCTAAAAATATTTATCCAATTTACATAAAATTTGAAATATATTTAAACAATATTATGTATAAATACAATATACAAAAATGATAGCTCTACTATAATATTTTAATAAATAGGCCAGCAACTTTACTAAGCATAGCCAAAAAAATGTGTATAATTAGCCAATCTATCAACGTATCTTCAGTAAAAATCTTATTAAAAGATATGATGCACTGCTCAAGTCCAGTACAAAATATAAATATAACTCCTGTCCCCAAAAATTAATCAAATGGTTAGTGAGATGTTAACGTTTTTATTTCGGTAATAAATACGTTTAGTATGAGAGTTAAGTTTAATCCTACTGTGTTGCGCCTAGAAAAGAGGAATGGAATTATAAAATTAATGACCTATGTGCTTAAATAATGAGTTATAATTTTGTAATATTTTACATATATTAATGTGTTATAAATTCTAAACGAATCGGATGAATATTTTTATAAAAACAACAATTGTTAATAAAAACATATTCATTGATAATTATGCGTTCATAAAGTTAATATTTAATTGACACTTATAATTAAGTTAAAAATTATCGTAAATTTATAATTTTTTTATATTATATTGTTTATGTATATTTTAATGTTTATTTTTATTCAAGAAAAGTTCATCGTGTTTGCTTATAGACTAATACGCTAGTCTCAACGACATCATGTGATGCGTGAGCGAGAAACTGTGTCACTGCCACTGTGCCACAAGAGTCGCGCTGTGTAGCATAGCGATGTCAATATGCACTAATCCATTAATTTATGAATGTTATAAAAAGTCACGCTGTACAACGTCTTTCTATTTCACTGCCTACTTCCAGACTAGTTCATAAAATACAGGTGGAAAATCTTAACCGAGTTTGTTAATGTACAAAATGGAACCAAGGGGGTAGAAATGGAGAAGTTTTTTAAAAACTGAAATATGTTTAAAACATCCTTACTATGAAAAGTATTGCATTCCTTTAAAATTGTTATATCTCATAAGAGCAGAACCAAAACAAAACTTTACAAAAAAGAGACAAGTTGTCATTTTTAATAAGAACCAAAACTAATTTTGCATTTTTTTTTGTAGGACAAAGGATGACCGAGTTATGCACAAATATTAAAATTGGAAAAATTATTAATTTTCGTAGTTTGCTTTTATGCTGTAAACCTTTATGGAAAATTTCAACTTAATATAATCAATCTGGTTTTAAGATAAAAATTGACAACAGAAAAACGAATGTTAGCAGTTTGAAAAACTATAGGGACTTTCAGAGATTTTAATAATGATGTGATACTAAAAGTATTGGTAAAGTTCTAAATCACACTGTATATTTTTATTTATAATTTTTAATGTATGAATAATTAATTACGTATACCTCAGAATTATCGATATATGAAAGTAAAAATAAAATGACATGCATTATAAAATTCTAAACATATTGTTTTTAAACATATTTATGGTATTCAATAATATGATTACCTGACTTGAATTATTTATGTTTTTTAACAATTTTAAAAGATCAGTTTTCCAAATGTTGTCCAAGATGTCTTGTAATTTATTACAAGTTTGGCGGTTGATGCACCGTCGTTGTTTTGTTCCACACAAGTCAAAACTTGTCTGGCTCGTTGAGTAGTCTTCGACTAGTCCCTTTTTCGCTATCTTAAACTGTTTTTCATGATTTGAACCAACTTGCATGTTATATTTCTCCTGTTTATTTGAAGTTGGAACATCTTCTATTTGAGATTCTAGGCCTACCGATTTCACTAAGCCTTCTTTCAAATTCAAACAAGAATATAACAAATCTGGATCCGTACATTTCATTTCTTTCAGTTCAAAAAAACTTAATTCGCTTTCATCCGAATCCGAATTTCTTTCGATAGTACTTAAATTTGTCATAAATGATTTATTTTTGTCTAACGATGCGTCGTTAGTATCATTTTGAAGAGTCGATTCGTTAAATGCATTTATTGACCAATCATGTATCTTAAATCCTGTTTCTGTTGTTTCTAATGACAAGGAATGTCCATCATCACTATCTAAGTTTATTTTAAACTTATTTGTTGTAAATAAAGTTTCTTCTGGTTTCATCATGAGAGTTTCACAAAGAGATTCCGCACTCGCTAAAGCAGCTTTCCAAGTGTCATCCGCTTTGTTAGAAGTTAACTTCGACACATCCGTATTAACATCTTGAGTTTTAGGAGGCTGTTGAGTTGTTGATGCACTTTGAGATTTATTGCAATGATTTCTATAAATAAAAGGGATTCCGATAACAGGAGTATCTTCAACAGGAAAATTAAAATGTAAAGGTTTAAGACATCCTCCAGGTTTTTGTGGAGGCTCATAACATCCTGGTCTCATGTACGAGGTATTACTATCAGAATCATTGTCCGTACATTGTATTGGATTTTTCATAGGTAGTTGGTTATAATGCATCAATGATGGAGAGTTTCCAACTATTCCTAAAGGCGGAGTATAGTACGGTAGACTAAACATATTGAAGGGATTGGGTTGATTTATTGTGGTTGAATTTGCAGTAAAGATATTTGTGTTCCGGTCTTTTGTGTAGTTTGAATGAAATTCGAAAGGTTCGGATCTTTGTGTCAATGGGTTGTATGAAGGATTTTTTAAATTAGAAACTGGAGTATTACAAAATCCCGGAAACGAAGTGTTATAGAATGGATTTTTGACGTTCAATAATGGAGTATTACTTAAGGTATTTTCGTTGGCTAGTTGATCATTAAAAGAGTAATCGTCCTTTTTTTTACTGAAAAAAGAAGGCCCGACTAGGTTTGTGACATTTTTGCTAACACTATCTAAATTATTTTTATAAAGTTCATCTCCACAACCAAATAGTGGAGTGGTATTATGTTCTGGAATGTATTTAGGTGCACTTGATGTCCAGTTCACTTGCAATTTGCTTACAGGATTCATATTAACCACTTTCGTCTGGCAAAAGGGTTGAGTTTCAGAACCAGCTGAAAAATTTAATTTTGGAAATTGCATTTCGTTCCAGTTGGTTTGAGAAACATTTTTTACAGTATCTGATTTTGAAAAAATTTCTTTAAAGGAGTTATTTGTTTCAGTCATTTTCATTTGTTGTTTTGTTGTACAAAAATTAAAATTTGTTTTTAAATCTACATTTTTTCCATCCAACTTTGGTGCCATAACATCAGACGATGTTAGAGGATTCCAGCAACTAGAACTAAAATTACAATATGGATTATATAGAGGTATCATCTTGTTCTTGGAATTTAAACTGCTGTTAGCATCAGGTGGATTCAAAATATGACTTTGGTTGACAATTTTTAAACACGTCAAAATATTTTCCATAAACATCCGTGTGACACTTTGCCAATGCATAAAGTGGTCTGTAATTTCTGGATCGATATTTTTAAGTAAATTTTCAAAATGGGAATTCAAACTGATCCAGGATTTAACTATTCGTAAAAACGAAAGAGAAAAATCTGACAGGAATGTATCGACACCTTTAACATCTTTAATAGCTGCAAAAATAGCTTCCTTTACAGAATTACATTTCTCTTGAACCTCGGGGCATTCTAACTTCAAAGTTTTTAGAATATTTTCGATATCGTAGCAACCCCTAAGCGCGGTAGCTCGAAACAACAATGTTTCTTGATTTAATTTTAAGCCATTGTTGTTACCGAAATTTGTACAGTTAAAACATTCTTGAATTCCTCTATTTTGATTAACAATTTTTTCTTCGTTTGATTCATCAGGAAATATTTGACACATATTATGTTTAGTGACATTTCTTGACCAGTCTTCGCTAATATTGTGTTTAACATTATTAATAAAACTGGTATCTTCTACAGCTGGCAAAAATAAATTTCTATCAGCTTTTTTACTAACTGAACTCCCTTGTTCAGTTTGTACACTTTCACTATTACACTGTTTAGAATACAACAATTCATTTTTTGTACAAACCTTTGGCGGGCTAAAGTTACAAATCGAAGAAACCATTTGCTCAGCTTCGATAGAAAAATCGAATGAGCTTTCGGCATCCATGTTAAACTTCTGTATGTGTTCGGGTAGATTCTGAATCCTACTCCTCACTGATTTATCATTCAGGAAAGACGATACCAAATTGCTTTCAAATGTATTTGATTGTCTTAAAATAGGTTCTACTTTGCACTTTTGTTTTTCACAATTTATACTTCTTGAAACAGGTTTCAGTAGACCAGTCTGTGCGGAGATAGATATATTTATAGTATCAGTTCCTGAGAAGGAAGGGACATATTCAGATAGTGGGACATCATTACTTGAATACTGTGGTACTTTATTTTGATCTGTAATGGGTGATTTTATTATACTATTAACTCGTTGGTCTTGAGGTAACGACCCTATTAGTTCAAATCCTTCTTCAATACGTAATGAAGAAGGCAGTAGTGGTATGCTGGGAACAGCCTGACCCACTAAAGAAAGATCGGATGACATGGGAATATACTTGGGGAAAGTCAGTTCAAATGCGATATTGCTGAGAGGATATTCCAGTGGGAAGTAACTTTGTGCATGAGATCGAAGCAAACACAATTCATACCAATTTTTGGCTTTCACAACAAAGTTATTCAAATGGTCTGGCATCTTGCAGTCTACAACAAAAAATACATTTTGGTTTTACATTAAAGTCACATCATATTAACATAAAGGCTACGTAGTATACATGGCGACACTTTAATGTCGACACTGAGTGTATACATCGAGTGCCTTCATGTGTACACCAATGTACCTATCTATGACACTCGGTTGCGATACTTGTGTCAGTGTCGAAGTGTCGGTAGTGTGTACAGGTCATATCATATTAACATAAAGCTACGTAGTATACACGGCAACACTTTAATGTCGACACTGAGTGTATACATCGAGTGCCTTCATGTGTACACCAATGTACCTATCTATGACACTCGGTTGCGATACTTGTGTCAGTGTCGAAGTGTCGGTAGTGTGTACAGGTCATATCAGAGTGTCTCTTCGAGTGTATCAAGTTTCGAGCAAGCAGAAACTTTTCGCTAGAACGAGGGTGAAAACATGACTCGTTTGTGGTCAAAAGAAAAAACCAAATCATTAATTTTTCATGTTAACGGACCAGAACTCTGGAATGTTACCAGTTCAGATTATAAAAACTATTTTTTTTAAACAGCTAATTTGGAAAATTTGTCTGTGCAGTTTAATACAAATGAGTCAGAAGTATACAGAAAACTACACAATATAAGAACCCAGTAAAATCTATATCTGTACTAATAATATAAAGAGGTAAAAGTTCTGTTTTTTTTTTTTTATGTAGGGGGTAATCCCTAAAACTATACTGAACCGATTGAATAAATAGTTTTACTAATAAAAAGATACATTATCCCTGAGTAACCTAGGCTATAATTCATTTTGATAAAAACATTTTTTATTTTAATATTTGTAAATTTAATCGGAAAAATTCTTAGGTTTGGCCTAGACTGATGAATTGATAGGTACTTCTTGAATGTATTTATTTACATTCATTACCATATCAACCGATTGAATAAAATAACGGATAAAACAGTTGTTTGCTCGAATATTTCCATTAATAGCTGATTTCAAACTCTGAAGCAATTAACTTATTTGTATTTCTAACTTGTAGGTTAGGTTTTTGTTAAAGTGTAGACCTGAGCCATGCTGGCTCTTTTAACCTTTATTATAACTGCTGTTATAAAATATACTAAATAATTTGATTTGAACATTTAACATTATTTACCATCTTAGCTTTGGGGTTATTATTAATCCTACACCTTTATTATAAAGAAAATATAACATGATTATGTGTATAGAATTTTCCAACGGGTTTGGCGTGTGGAGCTCGCAGGTGTTTCCCCTAGTAATGAATATAAGAAAAATTAAAGCGCACTTTAAAAATTAAAGAAAATTAATTATAAGCACCCAGTTGTCTTCTTCTCTTTATCCATCTTTAAACTAGACTTTTCTATTTGGTTACGTTATCGTTTTTTAGTTAAAATGCACGATACTACGACTGCTGCAGCACGACGTTTGTCCATAGTGTTTTGTAAAGGACTCAATAAATTGTTAAGTGTACAGATAAAAGTGTCGCGAACTACAGTGTGGACACGTCAGATACTCGAAGTGCAACACCGAGTTTGAGACACTGATCTAGACATTAAAATTGCTTGTCGTGTGGACACCACTGACATTAGTGTCTACATTTGTGTCGACACTAAGTGTCACCGTGTATACACTTTTTTATACTCAGACTACATCCTTGATGACTACATTTGTAATCTATAATATACTAGTAGGTACTTCGGTATGAAATGAATATACAATTAAGTAATAAAAATACCAGTGTTTTGTCTTTTCTATCACTTATCATTTAAGAAAAAAATTGCAAAATTTCAGCTCTTCACTTTTATGAAAATAGGCGGAATAAAATGACTATCCGATAAAGTATTTAGGCCTAGCCTATTTTCAACCCTATAATGCAAGTAATAGAATTAATTTTTAAGGCGTTAATTCTTGCACTAATTAACCACCATGAAAAATTTGTCCTAATCTATAAAATGGTCCCAACGTGCATGGGGAACACATCTTCTACCTGTTTTTGCTTATAATTTATGACATAATATAAAAATAACGGTTCGAAAGGCATTTAGACCACATTCTGAACATCTTTGTAAGGATCAAAATTACAGATATCTGTGTGCCGTAGACTTGGCTGAGTATCTCATGCAGGAGTCATGGACATGTGTACGAAAACTTTTTTTAATTAATAAATGGGGAAATCCACCTAATCAGAATATACTAACAGTTTTAGTCCCGCAAAATAAAAGAAAAGAAGTAAGTCTTTATAGAAACTAACCAAATACTAATCGTATAAACAATTGTTTAGAAAATTTAGTTTTTGAATACTTCCAAGTATTATAATTATATAATGGCAGTAATTCTCTAGGTTTAAATGTAGCTTCAGCGTGATCATGTCCTGAATATATTTACATTATATCACCAGGACAGCTGCAACTATTGTGCTAATCAGCCATAAAAAAGAACCAAACAAAAGGACTGTGAGCAGAAAGTTTATAAAATAAGTTAACACAGTTAATAATTATAACCAGTCCAGTAAGACATGATCAATGATAAAGGGTTGGTAATCTTAAATTAATAATTTCAAAGTTTAATATTTTGATATTATATAAAATATAGTTTATTAAGATAAATAACCTACAATGATCCACAGTCGCCAAATGTCCTGCAGGCGAAATAAGAGAACTTGAAAAATCATTAGAGCCGGCTACTGTGTACGGTATTATTCCATTTTCCTGATGATGTTTACTATTGATTACTTCTTTAGAGTTGGTTTTCTCCACCTGAAATGAGAATAAAAGGGTTTATAATTATATTAAGTAGTTTGCAGTAGATAAGAATGTATAACATTAACCATAGCCTGAGAAAAAGAACGAGAAACTTCTAGAAAAGTACTAAAGCCTAGTCCACACTTACAAACATGTTTGGGGAAACATTGTTTGCAAACAGTTTGCCAGTTATTTTCGTGTTTCTTATTTGTTTGCCGGATGTTTGCTGGATGTTTTCAAAATGTTTGCAAACAGTTCGCAAACAGTTTGGAAACATCCAGCAGACATCCGCAAACAAATGAGACACATTCTAACTTGTTTCAGCAAACAAAAAACAATGTTTTCTGTTTCTCAAACGAAATGAAAAACACGCAAACATATAGACAAACAAAGTATTGAAAAATAAGTAAATTTATGCCTACAGCCCCGATTTGGATGCATCGTGTTCAGAAAAATACCAGGAACAAAGTCTACATACGACCAGTTTCGGGAGAAAGCCGAAATGCATCGCGAGTGCATAATTTTTTGATACCTCTAAAAATGGATAAAAAGCCGTGAAAATCGGTACTCGAGGGTTTTTGGGGGCGCCTATCTCATTTCTGACCATACGAAATGTTCCCGGTGCACCGGGGGGGCTCTGGGGGGCAAAATTTGTGAAGTTGCGACAGAGGCTTGAAAATTTCTTTGGGGGGTTTTTTTGGGGGCTGATTTCATTTCTGACCATGCGAAATGCTTCCGGTGCACCGGGGAGGGGGGGGGGGAGGGAGGAGGGGCGATGTGCATTGCATAATATTTTATGAAAGGAGAATTTTAATTCTCATAGGAGAAACTTGTATTTAAAAGAAATAATTTTGATGTCTTGTTAAATAAATATCCACATTGTTAATCAAAAGTAGCCGGTTATTTATTGAATTGTTAATAAAATAGAGTAATAGTAGTTCCTTTATAACATAGACACCACTTATGAATGTTCACTATGTTTTCCACAATATTTTCAAATGTTTAAACACTGAATTTTGGGCAACCAATTGATTTTCAACTAGTCAGAATTGAAATCAGCGATCCTAAAAAAATCTGAGAGGAATTTTTCAATTCTATTTCTCAACTTCACAAATTCCCATGGTCATTATTGAAATGAGTGCCTCCAAAAACTCCCAAGAGGAAATTTTCAAGTCTCTGTCGCAACTTCACAAATTTTGCCCCTAGAGCCCCCCCTCCCCCCGGTGCATTGTGGGCATTTCTCATGGTCAGAAATGAAATCAGCCCCCCAAAAAAAAACCCCAGAGGAAATTTTCAAGTCTCTATCGCAACTTCACAAATTTTCCACCATCGCCCTCCAAATAATTGTTTAGAGAATATGGTATGATTCACATACTTCTGGTATGATTCGGAAATGATCTGTTTTGAAATTTTGAATGTATATTGCAAACTTGTGAAAGAATCACCACTTTGCTAAATATCTTAAAGTTACAGCTAGTCGAATAGCAGCAGAAATGTAATTTCTGCTACCATGTACCATGACATGGCAACCATCAATGGAAAGGTTCCGGGTTCAATTCCCATTGACCCCGAATAATTTTCTAAATGGTTTCTTAACAGACATCGTTGGCTGTGGTTCGGATTCCACGTAAAACTGTAGGTCCCGTCTTCATTAGCCTTAAGTGCAAAACAGTAGGACGTTAAACACCAAAAAAAAAAAAAAAAAAAAAACCATGTACCATGTAATTTTTTTTATCTTTGGACCTACAAGGTTCAACAAAATCTCAAAATCAGTCGGAGTCATCCTAGTAAAGTTTTTGAAACCTACACCATCTTCAAGCCTTAAATCAGACAGTAAGTTTTGACCGTAATACGGACCTTCTTCAAGAAATCTGTGAGTCCACCATCGCCTTCTCCTAGGTAAGCTAACCTCATTGTGTAGAATTAAATATAAACTAGCACAAGCTAGAAGATCTTTTTCAGTCATCATCTCGAGAAATACTACCTAGCTAGTGTGGACACAAAACAATAATGACAAACATTTGTTTGCAAACAGTTTGCCAACAATTTGAAAACTGTAGACAAACATGAAACAAGAAACAACAAACA
>JAGFPH010000073.1:221476-248424 GCA_018207615.1 Philaenus spumarius
TTCAATGATTACTGTGGTGAATTTAAACAATTAGAAACACTGTAGCCGTAACCAGAAGTTTACTCGTAATTTTTCCAGTATCGGAACGCTACCGGAAATGACTGGAAGTGAAATTTTCACATAGGCCTACTTTATGTATCTTTGGTGAGTTTAGTGTTTAAGGGTGCAGATAATATGCTTAATTTTATAAGAAAAGTACACATGTATATTATGTGACATTTTCGACTTGTATATATAGGACATAGCAAATGTTAGAGACACATACTGTTTTAAGCAAAACTTGGCAAAATGTCTCTTATTTAGTCAATTGCCTTTGTCAGAAATTTAAACCATCGGTAAAAGACGGTAACCTAAACACTAAACACATTTTCATTATGTAAATAACAAATTAAGAAAGTTACATTTTAATTATTATTATTCACTTAAATAATATTACTTTTATGCAGAGCTTTAAATAAAACTAGGTCCAAACTGGGAAAAGTTATATTAGGCTAATAAATAAGGATGTCTTATCGCTACCACTCGGCAATCAGCAGTCTTGCGAGTGAAATCCAGCTATTGTTTTCATGTATTCTATGTTTTGCTCTCATTTCGGATATTTATTTTTAAATTAATTAAACGTGAAATTAAATGAGTTATTCGATACGTATTAATCACTAAATGTTGTCCAAATTATATTCATGTTTGGTCTTATTTTAATTACAAACATAAGTTTATATGTTATAAACTTTTTCATGCCGAAAAAGTGAATAAGATAAAAGTTTATGGATAGATGGTTTTTAAACTTTTCGGCCGCCTCGACTCCGAGTCATCGGTCTCTTAGGGCCGTGTTATACGAGCGCTGATAGCGCCACGTTAACATGGAACTACCGTGGTCCATGTTATTTATACGAGCGCTATCAACGCTGGCGAATCAGCGTTAACCGGGCGTTGAGCGTTGCCAACACGGACTGACGCGTTAAAAACGCGGCGCTATTAATGCCGAACCAAGTTATACGGAGCGCTGTAAACGCGCACTCGCAGCGCAGCTACCAGAGGCCATAGTAGTCAGAAGTATCTACTTTGTACTGGTTCTATAACTATAGTGGTTATTGTTTATTTGAAAGTGACAAAATGTTTGAGGAAAATTGTATTTACACTATCGAACAGCAGCCACCTCTATATGACGTTAAGGCTCGGCTCCCTAAATTCAAAACGGCGAAGAAGGGAACGAATTTCAATGTTAACAACGTCGCTCTTTTAACGCCCCGTAAGTTAGAAATTTAAAGCCCGGTTTTCAGCGTTATCAACGTGGCGCTAATAACGCTCGTATAACATGACCCTTATTTATAGTCATTCGTAGCGCTCGTAGAACATCAGAAGAGTGCCGTGGGGTTGGCAATAGGGTGTCCGGTGATTCCAAGTTGTCCCATTTCGATTCCGAGCTGAAGGATAATAGGCCAGTCGGTAAAGGTCAATTTAGACCAAAAGTACCAGTAATTTGCAATACGGCTGAATTTTTTTTTATAAGTACATTAAAGTATGTAGATTAACATAAAAAAAAGTTTACCAGTCTATCGATTTCCCAAAGTCGAAAAAAAAATCGATTATCATTTTTTTTTCGATTATCCTTAATATTTCGAGCTGGGATGAAGATAGAGGAAAATACAAAATACCACCGTGTAGGGGAGCTATTTTTCAACAAAAAAGGGCATTTGTATTTATTTCGTCCGAGCAATGGTTTGTCTGGAAAAAATTCGATAATGCAGATGTATGTATTTTGCAGCAGGGGACATCTTATTCATATATGAAGCGTTAGCTCATTCTAAATTGGCCAAATTTTAATATATCGAATTGAAACTTGGTATAGGAGTTAAAATATATATTTTAAACATTTATGCTGAGTCTCAGCTTGTTATCTTGAAAATTACCCGATCTAGAGCCATTTGACTTATTAATGGGTTTCTCGATTTTAGGAGTACCGGACCCACCAATTCATTTTAAACAGCTCCAGTTTAGAAAATTTTCAAAATATCAATCTGAAAGTTTTTTTACAAGTTAAATATATAGATTCAAACAAAATCAAGGAGTATAAACCTTTTTTATTATTTACTTTTCAAAGCACAAGTAACTTAAAAAAGTATAATTTTAGATCTTTTTAGATTTTTTATCAAAATGCTTGAGTTAATCGGCTGCAGATTAGTCAATTTTTTAAATATAGTTTTTAAAATAAGTGTAGCAAAAAACAATTGTGTTTTTAACTTCTGTACCAATTTTTAAATCGATATGTTCAAAAATGTCGAAAATGGAGTCGTTGAATCCAAAAGTGTTATAGTTAAAACGAGATAGGTAAAACAGAAGACCATTTTCAAGCGCCTCGTTTTTAAAAATAACATTAAAAAAATCGTTCATACTTACTAAGAATATTTATACTGGTGTACTCAACTTGTAAAACAAATTTGATGTTGATATTCCAAAAATTGATGAAACTGGAATAGATTGAAATTAGTTCGTGAGTCCGGTACTAGTAAAATCGATAATCGAAATCGACTCCTAGATCGGGTCATTTTCAAGATAACAAGCTGAGACTCAGCATAAATCTTTAAAACATATATTTTAACTCCTATGTCAAGTTTCAATTCGATATATTAAAATTCGGCCAATTTAGAATGAGCCAACGCTTCATATATGAATAAGATGTCCCCTTTTAGTGATTTCCCCTGCTGCAAAATACATACCTGCATTATCGAATTTTTTCCAGACAAACCATTGCTCGGACGAAATAAATACATATGACCTTTTTTGTTGAAAATACCTCCCCTACACGGTGGTATTTTTTATTTTCTTCTATCTTCATCCCAGCTCGAAATATTAAGAATAATCGGAAAAAAAATGATAATCGATTTTTTTTTCGACTTTGGGAAATCGATAGACTGGTAAACTTTTTTGTATGTTAGGCCTAATCTACATACTTTAATGTACTTATAAAAAAAATTCAGCCGTATTGCAAATTACTGGTAGTTGTAACCTATACCGACTGGGCTATAATGGGGGAGACTTTACTATAGGTGGCTCGCATGGTCGCAACGCACTGTAGTGTGGGGATATCTTTAAGTTTTTCGAATGGCGGTTGGCTGACGTAAAATTCTGAACCGAGTGTTGAAGAGTGTGATTGAGGGAGTGGATGGTCCAGAGCAACGTTAAAACAAAAAGCAATACCGGAACGGCGTTCAAGCACCAGTAAACCCCTGGCCATAACCACAAGTTCGGTGAATAAACTACACAAATAAACTGAACAACATTTATTGATATAGTTATTCCAGTTCCCAGATGTACATTTCGGTAACCAAGTTACCATCATCGGAGGGTTCTAAATCTAAACTCCATCAGTTCTTGGCGGGTCAGTTCTTGGCCCACTGCTATATCTCCTTTTTACCAATGATATACGACTTCAGCCCCACATTCAGCCTTTATGCCGACGACTCACACTTTTATGTACAACATAAGAAAGCAAATTACGCCAAAATGTATTTACAAAAACAAATTAACACTCTAATACCTTGGTTTCGAAGTTGGCGAATGAAAATAAACTCAGATAAAACTGAAGCCGTATTATTTTCGACAAAATTTATAAAGCCAGCCCCGCTTGAAGTCTACGATAAGCAAATTAAATGGAGCAATAAAGTAAAATACCTTTGGTGACATTGGACAGCAAAATTAATTTTAATAAACATATACTCACCAGAATCCTCTGGTAGTAGCCTCTCACCTTATCTCTTTTATATTCACAACCTGCAGTAGTATTTCAAATTTATGGGTTTAAAATGTGTTTTAGTTTGATGTTTTACATTTATTTGTTACTAAATATTCAGATTTTGTATTATTGTTTTTATTTGGTCAATGTGTATATTTTGTTGTTCATATAGTTTTGGATCTTTTAACTTTGTAATTTAGTATAATTTAATCTATTAAAGTTGCCTACCTGGCGGACGACCTGTAAATGGTCATGCCATAAAGTGTGATATTATTTTGGTTTCTGTAGTTATTAGTTTTGTTTCTTTATATGTATTATAGATATTTGGATATTGTTATTTTGTTTCTTTCATTGTGTAAATAGTATTTTTTTTGTAAACTTGAAAAATGTTTGTAATAATAAACACACTTTTATTATTATTATTATTATTATTACTCACCAGAATCACATCATCAAAACGTACCAGAGCAGCACTTTACCCTGTTATTCCTTCATCTAGCACACTCTCGATTTCAACAAAACTCATGCTCTACAAACTTTACATTCGAACTATAATTTCATACGCTGCTCCCGCATGGTTCAGCCTCACATCGAAAACAAATCAAAAGAAAATCGAAAGTTTACAGAACTCCATCCTCCGTCAAATTTTACAATCTCCATATGGTACGTATCAAATGAAAGTATACCAAAATCACTTAAAATTTCTACGCTCAAACAGTTTATTATCCGTCTTACACTTAGAACTTTCCAACGATCTTCAAAATCAACTTATCAACATCCACGTCTAATCTCCAGAAAATTAGCTCCCCCTCCTACTAATCGACTACGACCAATTTCGCTAATTCAACATACCTAAAGTAATTAATTTTTATAATAGCTAAATCTAAATCTAAAACACAAATATACACCCAACTTACAATGAAGAACACACACTCATACCCAAACAATGAAGAACACATAAAATAATCATGTACAGTATATATGTATTACAGTAATCGCCAAAGGGCTTGCCCTGAGGCAGAATTTTTATATATTTCAGAAACAGTTATTCATTGCAATCATGCAAATTTCCTCTAAAAAATTAAAACGACCATAGTGAACAAAATTAAGAGATGAAAAATCGCCAATATACTGTTTAATAGTTGAACTTTACAAAATATAAATAAATAATAAGGTCAATTCATTGGTTAGGTTGGAAAAACGTTCTGAAAAAGAGGTTCTATGCGAGCAGCACAGTTGCAGTTGAGAACATTAAATAAATATATTATATTACATTCGACCCAAAAGTAACATTCCATATGGCTTTTAACTACGTTAATATGCTTCATATAATTGTGAATATTTAAAATGTTCCATAAACGTTTTTAATATATCCTATCCTACTAATATTATAAATGTGAAAGTTTGTATGTTTGTCTGTTTGTTTGACTGTCAACCCCGGAAAAAGGACTGGATGGATTTGAATGAAATTTGGCACACATATAGATCATGACCTGGAATGAGACATAGGCTATACATCATTTTGATTTAAGCGTTGAAACAACCCCTAAAACAATAAATATTTATTATTATACATCCATTAAGACTAAAGAGCTGGAAATTTATACATTTATTTCATACAAGATATATAAACAAAATAAACTATATTTATATTTTATACTGATCTGCTAAAGGGTGAAATTGTGATAACCACTAAAACAATACAAATTAATTATTATACTTCCCATAAAGCTAGAAAGCTGGAAATTGGTACATTTATTTCTTACAAGATAATATAAAATGTAAACCATATTTGAATTTTGTAGTGTACTGATAATGGGTGAAAATGTGGTAACAATCCCCAAAACAATAGAAATTGATTATTATACTTCCCATAAAACTAGAGGCAGGAAATGGGTATATTTATTTCTTACAAGGTATATATAAAATGTAAACCATATTTGCATTTTATACTGTGCTGCTAAGGGGTGAAATTGTGATAACAACCCCAAAACAATACAAATTAATTGTTATACTTCCCATAAAGCTAGAGGAGGGCTGAAAATGGGTAAATTCATTTCTTACAAGATAAATATAAAAAGTAAACGATATTTGTATTTTTCAGTGTGCTGCTAAGGGGTGAAAATGTAACAACCCCAAAACAGTACAAATTAATTGTTATACTTCCCATAAAGCTAGAGGAGGGCTGAAAATGGGTACATTCATTTCTTACAAGATATATATAAAAAGTAAACGATATTTGTATTTTTCAGTGTGCTGTTAAGCGGTGAAAATGTAACAACCCCAAAACAATACAAATTAATTGTTATACTACCCATAAAGCTAGAGAGCTGGAAATTGGTACATTTATTTCTTATAAGATAATACATAAAAAGTAAACGATATTTGTATTTTGTAGTGTGCTGCTGAGGGGTAAAAATGTGATAACAACCCTAAAACAATACAAAATAATTATTATACTACCATTAAAGCTATAGAGCTGGTAATTTGTACATTTATTTCAAACCATATTTCCATTTCGTAGTGTTCCATCAGCTTCGATTATATTGCAATGATTTGGAGGTTTTTCATTATTTTCTCACAAAAATCGTCAATATCTGGAAAAGAGCATTTTTTATGATTCTCGACTCCTTTTTAGGAAGCACCATCTTTGCCAGTTTTAGGCTATACAACAGTTAAGTGTTTAAGCCCCTGGGGGCTCTACCCCCCAAGTCATATTTTGACTTCTACAAATTGGGTAAAATAATTGAGAGACGGGTCAAAATATATGTTTTTTAAATAAAAAATAAATAAAAACACATTATATTCCGTCGGCTTCGATTATATTGCAATTATTTGAAGCTTTTTCGTTATGTTTTCACAAACATCGTCAATATCTCGAAAAGAGCATTTTTGACGATTCTCGACCCCTATTTAAGACTCACCAACTTTGCCAGTTATGGGCTACAACGGTTAAGTGTATATGCCGCTGGGGCCGGCTCTCGCCCTCAAGTCGAATTTTGATTTTTGACTTCTACAAATTGGGTAAAATAAGTGAGTGACTAGTCCAAACATGTTTTTTAATGCAAAACACACGTTATTCCGTCAGGTTTTTTTGACAATTCTCAACCACTCTTTAAGAGACACGGAAAAATATAAACATTTTTACCTACATTTGTTACACTTTGTCAACATTTACCATCAGACTGATTGTATTATACTTCTGTTTACACCATGAATTATTCCCGTGCGAAGAACGGATACAACAGTGAGTAATACATAAATAAACGTTGTTAAATGTTTTTCAATATATTCAGCATCGACAATTGAGGTTATTTGGGTCATTGAAAGTCACACTTTCCTCAAATAGTTAACAAATTTTAGTCTTTTTGACAGAGATAAGAATAATTTTGTAAAAATGTGTGTCTATTTTAATTTCAGATTTTGAGGTTATATTAAAACATCTTAAACGTTAAACTTCTTGATTTTTCATATAGGCTGCTACAGCTTGGTAGCGGTAAATATTTTTTCAGGGGTTAGTAAAAACTGTCACCTCTACAACAAATATGTCGACCTTTACCATCGCTCACCCCTATCTACTGCAGAAATTGTAGAGTCATCCGTCCTGAGGCGGTTAAAATCATTTCCAGCTCGATTCAGAACTGTTCTAATTTTTTGAGTAGAATCCTTAATTTGATTGGGCTATAGTCTGCAGGTGCTCTATGGACTCTGAGGGTTACCGGATACATTCCACTGTCTTTGCGACTTTCAACATTTATCACTTGAGGTTATCGAGATAGGTATTTTTTGAAATCTTGACAGTAAGACGAGAAAAATGAGCCCAAACTCGATGCAGGCGCGGATACTAGGAAGGGGGTCATAACCCCAACCCCCAAACCTTAGACCATTTAAAAAAACAATGATAAACGTTTGTAAAGTTGACCGTGTTTCAGATTTTTGTAAATAGTTATTAGTAATACAATAGTCTACTCTCTTGATATTTATAATTTTTGCCTATGAATGTCACCATCACATGGCATAGGAATAAACAACTGTGATTGCGCCATCATATTAATACTACTTAACATTGTAGAAGTCACTTGTACAAAGCACTTTTTACTTTACCAGCGTTGGGCTTTTTATAAGTGACTTCTAGAATTTACTTATACTCCCGTTTCAGTTGTTCTTTAAAAATAATAAAGTGATCTGTCAGTCATGTCTGAATTGAAGACATTCATTTCAAAGCGATCTAAGTGCCAAACAATAAAAAAATAGTTCTTTATTTCAAAGCTATCTATGTTCCAGCGCCAATGCATGGCTAAAAAAAATATCCATGTTCCAACTATATCGTTGTAGTTACTTCAGTCACCCACAGAATGCGTAACCTGTAAGTCCAGCGTACAGTGACTAGATAGAGACAGTGTGGCCAAGTGAGGTCTTGTTTCCTATTGACCGGCAGCCATGTTTATCCTAAATTCTTATCTGATTCTATTATATTTGTTATATTTTTTGCACGAAAAAACAGAATACACTTTTTAAGAAGAAACACAGTTTTTATTATTTAATTTCAATATAAATATGAAACTGTAACAATTAAATCGCTTGTTTTTCCCTTTATATAAAAAAATAAACGGTATCAGTTAACTGACACAAACTTTCTCCCAACTTACTGTAGTCAAAATAATATTGTTTTTAATGAAGTTAATCACTTCTCAGGTATATGTGTGGATGACAAGTAAAATTATAACTAAGACTATAAAATAAAAACTATAAAATAATAAAACTATAAAAAAATAAAATATTTTTTTAATCATTTTATTTATTACTTTTTAGAACAAAACAAAAAAATAATATTCTACCTACGTCAATCGGATAAAAAAACCATTGTCCCAGGTGGGACTCGATCGCGCGACCTTTGAATTACTGGCCGTGCTCGCTACCGTGGTGCTACCGCCGCGATGCTAGATTGACAACACAAACTTGTTTATTTTTTAAACATTTCCCTATAATTATAAAACACCGAAGTTTTGATAAAAGCGGGTGGTGTCATTTTGTTTGGCATCTTAAGCACTATAAATAATGAAAATTTGATCAAAATCGTTAGAGCCGTTTTTGAGAAATTTGCATTTTTGTCCTTTTTTATGGGTTTTTAGGGGTAAATTACCCTTCAAAATTAAAAATTCAAAAAAATGAAAAAAACTCCTGGAGATATTAGGGTTTAGTACTTACATACCAAATTTCATGAAAATCGGACCAGTAGTGTCCTCTCTGGTCGTGTATACACACCCACACACAGACAGACTGACAGACAGACACCACTCTAAAACCCACTTTTTTGGATTCAGGGGGCACCAAAACGGATATTTCCACCAAAAACTCAAATTCGAAAATTCTAACGAAAACAATACTTTCTCCATATACTATGGTATAGGGGGAGAAAGTAAAAACAAAGAGGTAATTACTCTTATAATTACAAAGAGATACAACACTAATCTTTACATTGTAATTCTAAGCAGATGACATTACAGATAGCGCCAATTAGGATGGAGCGCGATGAGGGGGTGTGCAAGTCTCCTACGCCGGCTCCCACCACATTTCCCCTCTCGCGGCGGAGTACAATCAGAGCCGCCTGCCCTACCTAATTCATGTCTGCTATGTAGTCGTGTTGATTGTATATCAACACTTTTTGGTAGTGACTGTACTGAAGACTCACAGTCGAGTAGGAGAGGGTAAGATGTTACAGCGCATGCTCAAGTGACGCTTCACGCTACTTGGCACTATCTGTACTTTTAGGATAAACATGGCCGCCACTTTCATATGGCCACACTGTCTCTATCTAGTCACTGTAGTCCAGCGTACAGTGACTAGATAAAAACAGTGTGGCCAAGTGAGGTCTTGTTTCCTATTGACCGGCAGCCATGTTTATCCTAAATTCTTATCTGTTTCTATTATATTTGTTATATTTTTTGCACGAAAAAATAGAATACACTTTTTAAGAAGAAACACGGATTTTATTATTTAATTTCAATAGAAATATCAATCTGTAACAATTAAATCGCTTGTTTTTCCATAAAAAAAAAAAAAAAAAAAAAAAAAAACAAAGAGGTCATTTCTCTTATAATTACAAAGAGATACAACACTAATCTTTACATTATAATTCTGAGCAGATAACATTACTTTTGGGATAAACATGGCGGCCACTGTCTCTATCTAGTCACTGTAATCCAGCGGGCAGTGCACTTTAAAATGATCTATGTGGCAGGCAGGCAGTGGCAGCACTTTCAGACTGTGTCAGGACGATCATTTTGGAGTACATACAGCATGGGCAAAGATCAATTTGAGAGGCCTGTGTATTAGAACTTAGATCTGTTTGAAAAAATCACAGACATTGATTTATTTTGTGATAGTACTATCTATTATCCGTGTTATTAAATTTACCATAAGTTTTTATTATTGAATTGATGATATAAAATTATTGATTTTGAATTTAACTATTTCAGTTGATTTAAAGTTGTTGATTTAAATATTATTTATAATTCAAAATTGAAATAGCAAACATTAGTTGTTAAATTTGCTGTGGAAGAAGACGAACAACCGAATAAATTATGGGTTCACGAAATAAATAAAGAAAGGCTTCAATTTGGCGAGTACCAAACGCTCATGCCCCAGTTTAGAAAGGATGATAAAAGGTTTTACATCTAATTTAGAATGATTCAGGAATGTTTTGACGCTTTGCTCAGTTTATTTGCTGACGATATGGTGTTGTGTGTTAACAGGCCGCTGCCTAACACTAATCGCTATCAGGGCGAGAAATCGAGCCCGCTTTCCGCAGATCGCGCAGGTGTGTGTTGCTTCATATCCCGCCTTGGTACACGTTGCCCGTGCGGGAACTTCTCAGAATTGCCGGTGTGTGCACACCTTTTTTATCCATCACTCACCTTTGTTAATATCTATTAAATTAAAATAAAATAATCCCTTTTGTGTTTTAATTTCTTTATTTAGCCTTTCTATGAACATAAAGTCCAAGATGTCTGTTATAAGGTTGATCCTTTACTTTCTTCAACAGTTTATTTCTTCTTTTAATTGTTTTAAGTGATGTGCAAGGTTTTGGAAATCATTCAACTTTATCAAATACTTTACTAAACTTTGAATTATTAATTTTTTTCTACAAGATGCTAAAAAAGTGTACCAACTGAATATGTAGTAAATATACTTCATCCCAATTTACTTCACTATTTCCAACAATTTAGAATTTACTTTGTCGGTTAATATATAATTAGAAACACTCCAAACTGAATCAGTCGTTTTATTTGTATTATTTTTGTAAATAACATGCAATGATGTGAGATAAATGCAAAATATTAGCTTTAATATTTGATTTTGTTGTTTTGACAAAAGTATGTTATATTCAAGGATTAGCTTAGATCCTAAGTGATCCTGCGCCTCTACTAAGTGCTAGATTTTTGTAAATGTTTATCCCTTCTATGACCCCCCTCCCAGAAAACTACCTTTCTACAGTTTGTTGCACACAGATTTAGCAAATTCTATATCTTAGAACGGTATGAATATTGAACTACTAAGGAGGCCTAAAGCAAATCGATAAAGAGATTATGATTTTTTAATTGCTTCAAATGTAAACGCATTTGAAACAATTAAAAAATTCATAATCTCTTTATAAATTTGCATTACTTAGTAGTTCAATATTCATATCGTTCTAAGATATAGAATTTTCTAAATCTGTGTGCAACAAACTGTAGAAAGGTAGTTTTCTGGAAGGGGGGGGGGGGGTCATAGAGGGATAAACATTTACAAAAATCTAGCACGTAGAAGAGATCGCAGGATCACTAAGGTACTACTCAGCCTACATTTTACTAAAGGTCTGTGGAAGTAATGCACGACATATCGTTCTGTGTGTTGTTCTGCCTCTTAAGTTCTTTATACTTCCAGACTTCATTTGTGAAGATCACTGTTCGATTTCTTTCAAAAATCATCAGAATGATGTACTATACCCGTACTCTTTGATAAGTTTCTATCACTCTCAACTCCATCCTTACTTTCTTAAAATTTTAGTCTACTGCCATTTTGTTTTCGATGATAATATTGAACAACTATATCAAAGCCCACTAAAGAATACCGTTGCGAGACGGCCAATAGGATGGGCGCGCAGCGTTGCCATATCTACTAGCCTCGAACACTCCTGGTATTTACCGCTCGAGGCTTGATCGCACAGTTTAAAGAATTATACAGTAAATGCGTTGAGTCAGCCGCAGTCAGTTAGAAGCGTGGGAAGAACGTGACAACGTCGCACTACGGCGATTGGAGCGTTCAAGGTCTCGGGGTACACAAGCCCGTCCCTCAACGGTATTCTTTAGTGGGCTTTGATATAAAACTTATGTAGATTTATTAAACTTTAAGCTCTTGATCCTCCCCCTTATTCTTCTTACAAAACAGTTACACTAAATCGTTTCTGTGTGTTTCAATGTTAGCCTCTATCTAAACACATTACAATTAAGGGATATTTTTGATTACTTTGTAAAAAAAGGTAGGCCTAAGAAACGAAAAATCTAACTGTATCTATATAGTATGTAGTTGGGAATTCTATCAAAACATTTGACTTTTATTTTTCAATTAGCCTACTATGCATTCTTTGATTACGTGCATAGCCTTCCATTTATTATTCTAAAAATTTACAAAAATTATGAAGGGGAGGCAAAATGAAGTGTAGACGATTGTTCAAACTTACCTATTTATTAGCTTTTTAATATTTTACATACTTAGGTCTAATGAAATATTTCATTCAATCGGTGTATTTTATGGTAACAAAAATTGGACAATTACAAATTATATAAAATATATACATTACATTTAAACATATTTAGAACTGGACTTGTTTTATAAAAGCATTAAAAATGTTTCCTATCTTACAAGATTCTATATAAAAAGGAAGAAAATGACACAAGTACGAATCCACGTACCATCCGTGCATTTGGTTTTTGGGAGAGTGTTCAGTAGGCCTACTTATGCACTAGACCGAATGTTAATGGTTAATGAACGCTATAAAAGCAACTTGGCCAAGAAGACAACTTGTAAGGTAAGGAAAAAGACCGAGAAAGCCTTCAGAGCGGAAGAAGAGTTGCAAAGTTCTTCCAGACAAGAGCATACTTCCTGACGTCCGCCAAATCCGGATCTCTGGTAACACTTGCCTTTGTAGCTGGTGTCGTCCCATGCGCAACTCCGAATCACACGACTGTCTGGTTGTACTGGAACAATGCAGTAAATAAGTCAGTGAAATTATTCGTACAAATACACCAACCTCCATCCAGTGAACATTTTTTACAATTGTGCAGACAATTCAAAATGACGGCCATTTTAACATTTTAAATGAGATTAACTAACTGGTATTTATAAAAACGTCACGAGCACATTTTTGTAGTCCGTTTAATTTTCTGTAACACTCTGAGAGTTATTTTCATTTGAAATGTTTAAATCGCGTCTATTTTAAAACGGATTATTGGTACAAATGGATTTTTGACGTGATAACTTCTATTGGCCCGTTGGGCACTTTCGCTTGACTATGTTTCTGAAATCTCGCGTCACGAACTTTTTGCGTAGACACAAGTCAGAGCGTGGAGAGGGAATAGGCGATACATAGTATATACAGACAAGTATACTATGTATCGCGCTTCCGTGTTGAAATGTAGCTAGTAACGTTTCAAACGTAATCCTGAAGGCCATTCGCCCGGTAACCGTGTTCTTTCTTACCGCGACCGGTATAAAAATTACAATTTATATAAACTTCGCGCTATTACAGACTAGGAACGTTTTAACTGGTTACTCAAAGTGCCTTGTAATAGTATCGCTTCTCGGCCTATTGGCCCAGATCAAAGTGTAGTATCTGTTCTTATCAGCTTAATGTGTGAGTATAGTGTGAATCGTCGAGTGTTCTAACAGTCTTCTGATTTAAATACAGTATTTGAAATTGGTTGGTGCGGTCATGGTGTAACTGAAAGCAGATAATGTGTGCTACCGCGCATGTGGTCGTGACGTAACCTGGTGAAATCCAGCCGCCGCGACCGGCCGGCCCGAATACAAAAGTCTAAGCGTTTGCACAAACTGCGATTACACTCACTTCCGCTCATTAAAAAATTATGAATTTGGTATCGTTTTAAAGCTCATTAAACGTAGTTTATAACGATGTAAACTATATATTAAAATTTAGAAAAGTCATCCTTTAACCCTATTTGAATTTAGACGAATATTTCTAACGACATTCAAATTATATGTAGTGGGAAAGTTTTTTACTATTTATGTCGCGTCATTTTCGAAATCACCATTCTAAAGAGCATAAAATGAAGGTAATTCGGCAAGAAAATCTTTTTGATACGAGTCATAGAAAAAAACTACAAGCCTTTAGTTCCAAACCATAGTTACGAGCGTACTGAGGGTTAGATAAGAGTATGTACTAACAAAACTGGGAGTTCTATGTTTGGAAAATGGAAAGGTGGAAGAGTGCAATTATTAGCATTGCTCTTTTGTATTTCGAAAATTAATTAACACTCATTATTTTTTTGTAATCGTGTTATAGCTGGTTTGGACATTGTCAGCAAGGGTAGGAAATGCCCTTAATTTAATTCATTAAAACAAGTTAGCCAATGATATTTCAAAAATATAATTGTGTACAAAGGAAAACATTTAAACTCAATACAAAACTTGTAGGCTTTATTTATCTAATGAAAAGACAGTTTCAAAATAGTCCTCATGTCCAATTCTTGCAATATTTGATTCAACTTCTTGAATAGTTGTTTCTTTGCCGCTGATAATTGTCCACTTTCACCAAGTTCCCTGTTTAAAATTCAGATTTTTATTTGCGTTCTTATACCGGGTGTCCCACGAAGAGGTCCCTATTTTTGAATTGATATGACAGACGTATAGAGCGCGCTACAGACTTGAAATTCTACAGTCGTGACTAACACATATGTAAAAGAAATATCCCTGAGTATCAGTTAATTCTGACTGATCCAAACAAAATGGCGGAAAAAAAAAAAAAATCAGCAATTGTATTTTAAGGGTAAACCTACTTTTATTTAGAATAGGAACAGCTACAGCTGTTTAGACTATTTTAAATCTATCAGCTGACTGCGTGTATCCACAACAATGAACATATTTGGTAATAAACATTGGCATTTGTTATTAAGTTGCATTGTAAAGTGTCTTATGTACCATGCCGTTTTCAACTAAGCAAAAAGTGAAATGTTGTTCCTGGGCTATTGCATTTGAAAATGATTATGAAGCAATAAGGTGTTTTAGGGAAAGGTACTCAGGTGTAGTTCCACTGTCAAGGAAATATATTCGTAAGTGGAAGACTATCCTACTAGAAACGGGGTCAATACAAAAAAAATACCATAGATCCTCCAACATAGAAAATGAAGAAATCGTATGTGCTGCTTTCATGGAATCTCCAAATACGCCTAATTCAGTAAGAAAGGTGGAATCTGCTACAGGATACCGAAGGCATCTGTCCAAAGGTATGCCAAAAAGAACAAAATCAAACATTATAAAACTCATTTAGTTCACGGACTGCTTGAAGATGATCCTGACAGACGATTGGAATTTTGTTCGAAAATAATTGAAAAGACTGACGTAGATAGCAAATGGCATGAAGGAATCGTGTTTTCAGATGAAGCGACATTTTATCGAACAGGAACTGAAAACAGGCATAATTGTCATTACTATAACACAAAAAATCCACATATCTTACAAGAAGAGAAATTAAAATCAACAGGTATAACAGTTTGGGCTGCTGTTACCAAGGATGGTGTTTTGTCGAATGACATATCCCGACAAACAATGACTGGAGAAAGGTATGCATCAGTTTTAAGCAATCACATAGTTCCTCATCTTTCTCAGCCTGAGATGAAAGACGTTTCTTTCCAACAGGATGGAGCTCCTCCGCATTATGCTAATGTGGCCAAAGCAGTTTTGGACCAAAATCTTCCTAACCGTTGGATAGGTCGTGGCAGCAGCTTCATGGACTGGCCCCCAAGGTCTCCAGACTTGACTGTTTGTGACTTTTTTCTGTGGGGCTTTTTGAAGGAGAAGGTTTATTGTCATAACATTGCGACAGACGATGAACTAATGAGGTTGATCGAAGAGGAACTGTTGTTGATACCTCGAGAGTTGTTCAGCAAAGCGTATGACTGTTTTCTATTTCGTTGTCATCAGTGCATTGCGATCGATGGACATCAGTTTGAATAAGGTTTATGGATCAAATAGATTTAATTTATTTATGAGTTACTTATATCTTTAATTCCCTAACGTTGTTTAGTGCTTAGTAACATCGTTAAAATTCAATAATTATGTTGTAACACTTAAGCAAATAAAACTATTTTAACGAAAAGGTACTATTTCTTTGATATCCCGCCATTTTGTCCTAATGTGTCAGAATTAACTGATACTCAGGTGTATTTCTTTTACATATGTGTATGTTAGGACTGTTGAGTTTCAGGTTTGAAGAGTGTTCGGTGCATCTAATATATTAATTCACAAATAGGGACCTCTTCGTGGGACACCCGGTATATAGATACGAAACCTGTGCTCCAACCTCAAATATTTTATTCTGCAAAAAGATAATAACAGTTTGACAAAAATAGCACAACAATAAACGGAGTTTTGTAGTGAGCGAGAAACTTTTCAACACTGACATTGCGCGATTTTGGTTCAAAGTTTCTTTCTGATATACTGCCTAAACAGTTAGTACCACCAACAAAATACAAGAACAGCGAAATTTTATTTATCTATTTTTAAATACAGTGGTAATATAAAAAATGTTCCTTTCTTCAAAATAAAAAGTTCCACCACAGGTCATAAATTTCAATACACGATTTTTAGATGACAAAGTTTAATTGTACTTTTTAAATAGTAAATTTCCTTTATCATTAAACTCATACTGTTGGAAAGCACGTTTCATACAGAAACAAAAAATATACACTTTGTAAGACATTTATTGATGCGTTAATGCAGTTTGGGTGAAAGGCTGCATTTTTAATTCGAGCCGTGACGTCATCTGGTGAAATGCGCAAAACCCGACTAAAACTCTTCTCTCTGAATAGCACACCTTATATAATTACACCATGGGTGCGGTCATCGGGGTACGTAGTAGTGTGCTGCCACCTGCGATTACTCTGAACTACTAGCACATAGGCTGTTTACTCATCGTAACTTCGAGTATATTGTACATCGGTGAGAGTTTTAACGGTTTTTAGTTGGCCGGTTGAAAACTTTTAGTAGACTATCATTTGAATAAATCCAAAATATAACTTAAAATCATAGTCTTATGTTTTAATAGTACTAAAATTTCTGTTATAAATATTTCGTCACCTCTTTTCACGTGATTTACTACATACATAGAAAGTGACTCATGATGTAGATAAGAGTGTTGAATTTTCTTCGTTGGATTCGTTAATACAGAAAGTCGGTAAGTACATTGACAGTTACAATTATATTTATTATAATTTGAGGATTTTTGCATAACTTTTCTATAACTTTTTTAAATGGAAAATTTATAAACTTTAATTACGCATTTTTAAATCTGATAGACAGAAAGAAAAAAAAACATATTATTTTTTTGAAAAATAACCACTTTTTAAAATAACTAGCAATTAAATAACTAACATTTTTTTTTAATTTTGAAAGTTTCTACAATTTCTTATAAATTTTATTAAATTTAAAACCATATTACACTTTTTTAGTCAAAGTTATTTTGAATTAAACAAACGGAATATGATCAATTTGCATATTGATTATTTAAAATTTGATGTAATTAGATTATATACACTCTTAAAATGGAATAAAAACCTGTAATAATAATGTGAGAAAAAATATTAAATATAATGTTCTGCAGATTTACTGATAACTGAAATTATACTTAAATTACTTACTTACAATTTTCAGCAGTTAAGAATAATTTTTTATTTGAATAATTAATTTATCAATTTCAAAATATGATATAATATTTTTGGACAATATATTGACTTGTGTAATTTGTTGACCCTTATTCTCCTCTAATATTAATACTGATAAAAATATAAATCTGTCATAGAAGTTATAACTTCCAACGAGTGGTCTTAAGCACACCCAATTTTTTTCAACTAGGGCTTTACGTACATTGATGAGTAACGTCACAGATAAAAGACTCTTATCTGTGGTAACGTGAACAATTTCAACTCAATCTGTTACGTCGCCATTCTAGAGATATAAATTATTTAGTAAAAAAAAACAAAATGCCGGATAGCTGGCAAAAGAAGCTTTTTCAGACATATGTTTATAAGAGGGTTTTTTTCTTTATTTTGATCCATGGTCCATGACTACATATTTTACTTAATAATTTAATCCCTTTTGTAATTCAGCCGTTTGCTACATTCCTCTTGTTTAAAACTCAATTCCCAAAATTATTTCTTTGACATTCCCTTTTAATTTCCAATAGGTATGAAACGTTGCATATTAAATGATATCAAACAATCTACTTACATTTTCTTAACATTTCAATGACAAAAAACCTACAATTTTTATTTAACGAATATACGGACATATATTTAACCATTGAACTTACACAAAATTCACAAGAAACAAACAAGGTGGGCCAAGTGGTTGTAAAAATTGTTGCGGACTTTGCGGTTTTATCTTTTTAGATAGTCTAAAACAAATAAATATGGTAATTTGCCCCAAGGAGGAGTGTCAAAACTCTAGAACGTGCTAGAACTAATTCTCATGCATTGCCTCAGCATTCTAGGCCTACTACACAATTTGGTGGCTAACAAGTTGATATTCGATATCGTACCATATACTTAGTCGTCAAGAAAAATCATTTGAATTTCACTTAATACTATTATTAACATAAACATACTTTGTTTTCATAGATCAGTAGTCCTAAATATAATATGTATTGTTCTTCGTAGTCCATTATTTGGAAATTTCAGTTCCGTACTTTTAATATTTAGAGAGGTTTTTATGGTTGTATGAATGTTCGCACTACTGACTACCAACGTAATTTGATCAAATTCTACCATCACGTTTTTTAATGTATAGGCTAATTTTATTTATATCTATCATTGATGACTATGTTTATTTCAGAAACATGTCATATTTATTTGGAAGCGCATTGTAGTAAGTTTATCTCGAGGAAAGAATTTGAATAAAGCGACTAAAACTACAAACTGACCAGATAATGCTTCGAAATTTACCCGGAATTTCGTTTACAATTATCTCTTCTTATTCCCAATTTTGAGGGTGTGCAATAACACTCAAGTAAATGCACCGAACACCTTGAATGGAGTCAACTTTTGAGAAGGTTGGCCTTATGCTACGGCAGAATAAGACACTCGAGCGCGACTGATTTTTAAGCTCTTAGGGGACTTTTTTGTTTTCGCTATATGCAACAAAAGATAACATAGATAGCAAAAGTCAACCTGATGTTTTTTCTTTTTTAAGTACTGTAATTTCACAGAAAACGTACGTGTTTTCTAAAACACACACATACATTTATTTAAAAAGCAAAGATATATTTAAGAAGAAGTTTTTAATATCTGTAATCTACGAACTAGGCCTATAATTTAGATGCCCATGAACAACTTCCTGCAAATTATAAGTGGAAAGGTTTCATGTGAGCTGTGGAGTTTGGATGCGCAGTGGGTCTAGGCGTCAATAAGGTGGTGGGGAATCAGCCGTCTCGATCTACTTCGTGTGTTGTTAGGCTCCTGTTTCCCCTAAAATGTCTCTGTCAGTCCCCACGCGGCCTCAAACTACAACATTGTACTTCCCCTCACGCGCTGGTGACAGCTCACATGAAACCTGACGAGCAGTTTACTATAAAAATGCTATGATAGGTTAAACCTGCAGATGGCTAAGCTGTATGGAACCGTTTCATATTGTAGGCATAGACCTTAACAATTTGTTTGCAAAATGTATTAATACTGTGTGCAGGGATTTCGCTATGGGGGTGAGGCCCTCCCAATAATTTTAAAATCGTAAATGTTGAGAAGTTTTAGATTTTGAAAAAGAAGGATATTGGGATTAAATTACACGCAAAAAACACAAAAACTCCAACTTTGGGTTTGGGTTTCGAAAGTTGTTGTTGTTAATTAGCAACATTCACAAATAACAAGCAAATTTTAATTTCCAATCCAAAAATATTGGGCAAATCAAAATATTTCTGTACTAAATAAATGCATTCTTCTTTTAAATGTTGTTCTGGGAAATTTAATTCCAACCCTTGTTATTGTGGCAACACTGGTCCGTCACTGACTCACCATGCTATGCACTGTGCCAGACCGCCAGACCAGTGTTGCCAGATTGGGGGTTTCCCCCAAAATGGGACAATGTTTTAGTTTGCAAGAAATATTGGGTTAAAGTATGGGGATTTTTTTTCAATAATATGAACATGTTGAAATTCTTATACAATATTAAAAACTCTTAAAATACTTAATATAGCTCGTGCAGTGTTAAAACCCCCACTTAGAGAAGTCAATTAAAAAAAAAATCCTAGTGTGTCCCTCCAGGGTCCCATCGCTACTGGGATTTACCCTTCACAGCTCACAGCATAACCCGAGCCTCCTTCTGCGCGTTGGAACCTTACCACAGAAGTTGGGAAATACTGTATGGTCAAAACTGTTGGGAAATTTTACATTTTGCCACCCCCTCTCAGTAATTTGTTGTAACAACGTTCCTGAGGATGTGTTCCTGATATTCTCAATCTCGCTTTTAAGGATTTCAAGAACGATTTTCTTCGAGTAACTTTTTGCCCTTTCAACCTTTACCGTCACTTACAGAAAGAAGTAGGCCTAACGTAAATGTTGGAGTAACCTATTTACTTACATCCGTTGACTTCAAATTCTATTGTTTGCGTGATCTTGCGGCACATCGTATACTTGGCATTGCCGGGAGCTGTCAATGTGGAACAGTCCTTCTCAAGTTCTGCTGAAAGTTTCTCCTGAGCACATCTGCTGTCATTGTGGCTGTTACATTCGTAACATCTAATTGCGGAACCTAATAAGCAGAGACATCAGATTACAATCACAAGATTGTATGTGTTTTTCATATTTACCAAAACACTTTCGTCTTAAATAATTATATCTGAACTAATTATATCTAGAGTCATTTTTGCCTCAACTCTAATGTTACTAATAGTTAGCTATAAATATTAATTTTTATAAATGATAATGAACAGCTGTGCCCGAAACGTCGGCTGTCTTCAACGTTGCCTACAGGTTAAGAATTTTGAAATAAAGTTAAATAATTCGATCGCACACCGGAATCGTTGACGTAAGTTTAGCGAATTTCCAAAATTATGTTGATTTAGGTTTCAACCAACAAGTTGGGAAATTGGTCTACTCACGAAGGCGCCAATACCTTCTATCGCAGTGAAAATCCTCCCACAGTAATATCACCACGTGTACCGGGTACTTTTATGGTATTTTAAGTTTTTACTAGGGGAGACCCCTGCGTGCTCCGCACGCCAACCCCCTCCCCCACACACTCCCTGTTGGAACCCGTTGTGTAGTCAGCAAGGCCTACACTTTAATAAAAAAAAACCTAACCTAAAAATTAGAAATATACTAATAATTGATTTAAAATTTGAAATAAACTTTTAATGAAAATATTAGAGACTACAGCTGATTACTGAATCAACACTGAATCAACAATAAAGAAGAAAAAAAATGGATTCGACAATCAGTGAATTTAACTAATATTTTATACACATAATCTAATTGTTTGGCATACAATACAGATAGGAAAAAAGGAGACAAAACCATTATCTTGCATAAATAATACAGTTGCCAACTACCATGAAAAATAATGCAATTTAAAACTGTAGGCCTATTTGTAAAATGTTGTATTTATGTAGGCTTTAATTATATATCAAGTTAAAGATAAAAATATTATCTTTTAATTGGTTTTTATTTCATATTGATTATCAAATGATTTGGAAGTTATTAATATTATAATAAAGAAAGTAATACTCGAATATATTTATATGTTATACGAAGTTAAACGAATGGGTATCTTCCATAAATTTGTATATGAATAAATTCATTGTTGATAAAAGGTTGTATTTATATTCATTTTATAACCTCAAAGCAAATCTTATAACGTATTTATAGCCTACCTTAATTTTATAATAATTCATATTAAAAAAAAAAAATCAACTTCAGAAGAATTACATTATTGATGAATTGTAATTGTTAACATAACCCCAAAATACAATCTACGCTAGGTTTTGTACAGATGATGGATGAAATCAGCTGTTATATTATATGAGCGTTTGCTCTTCTTGTGTTGTTAGACAAAATAACTTGTTTCTTTACAATCAGCTGATTGAAGACTGTAAAATAAAATCATTGCAAAGGTTTGGAAATGTGGATTTTTTTAATTTAAGAAATTAAGATGACTTAAAAGTAAATAAAACCTGTTAATATAGAAAAGTTTTGCTTTTATTTGGTATAAACTGAATGTAAATCGGTCCAGTGAAAGTCTCAGACGTACTGTCCAAAGGATTGAAAAAGTTGACTTTTCTCCCATGTTAAATCTCCATAAGAAAAGTCTATTTTTCATTTTTGACCCATTTAACGTAAATATTTTCAAAATACAAATAAAACCTGCTAATATAGGGTCGAAAACCTTTGTTTTGGTAAAATCCGCAAGCAAATTGGCCCAGTAGAAGTCTCAGACGAACTGTCCAAATGTTTTTTTTCCTTACGGCTTTAAATAAATATATAGATGAATTTTGGGGGAACCAAACAAGCTATAAGGTCGTGTAAAAAAATAGCATTCTACATTTATTTTTTAGATCAAACCCTAAAAAGGTTCGTTCTAGTTCGAAAAACCTAAAAAATTTGTACTTCCGGTCAAAAACGAGCTTCTGGTTGTTGGAATTTTTGCCTGACGAAATCGTCCGAGCGACTTTGACAACCAACGTGTGTACCAAATCGGACTTAATCGGCCGTTAGAGTGCGAACACATTTATAATACATATATGTACAATTTTAACGATACCCCAAAACGAGTTCTGGGGACCATGATCAGTGCTCATTTACTACTCCCGACCGTCTCACCATGGGTAACTGCAATAGCTCGTCTGGAAACTCGCTAATAATAATGGACAGCTGTAAAGTGCCCGAAACGTCAACTGTATTCATTGTAGCCTACAGACACTACTAGCATAGATCATGAATAATAAATAGATCTTGCATCCATACGGCAGCAGTGTGGCGAAAATTAGGTTGTCGGGAAAATAGTGCATGATCGCGCCGCGAGGTAGCGCTAGGGAGAAATCATTGGTAGCATTGGCGTTTCACACAGCTTCCGTCGTTTCCCCAATAGATAGCGCCACTATCGTCGAATTTCCAGAGGAACGAAGTATTGCATTGGATCGGAGTTCTGTTAGGTTATCCAAATACAATGCTACTAGTGACGCGGTCGGACTGCCTAAGCCAAGGACTTTGAAATAATGTTTGTGGCCATGTAATGTAATAATGCAGGCCTATTAATTCGATAATGGTTTTATTGACAAAAAGTAATTTGTATAAAACAGGTCATATTACAACACATTGGAACAGTACACACAAAATACAATTAAACAACAACCAGCTTACAAAATAAAGAAACATATACAATAACTAACATAAATACACAAAATTGACAAAATAAAAAATCTGTATGAATATGTTAATAAGATAAAACACATCGCAAAAAAAGATCGCATCTATCACAAAATAGTACGATCATGATGCACAAACTCATCCACCGAGTAAAAGGATCCAGTCAATAGAAATTGTCCAAGACTGTTTTTTAAATCCTGAAGTTCGGTGAATTTTTAAATGCTTTTAGGAAGGCTATTCATGAACTTTACACCACCTAGTGAGGGAAGTTTCTAAGGTAAATCTTACTATATCTTTCAAAATGTTCCTTAATTTATTCCCACTGTACTATCTTTGTCTTTCAGGTTTAAAACGATTATAATGTTCTAGAGCAGAGGTTCTCAACCTTTTTGTAGTCCTGTACCCCTTACCTACTTCATTTCATGAATTGCACTTTTGGATGAATTCGTATCTATAGTGCAAGTATAGCGTCAGTAATGAGGAATCAGAACAGCAATAGGGTTAGCAATAAATAGGCTACAGTTTAGAACTATATGATACTCTATTTTGCGAACGCATTTTAACATTTCATTACTATATACTAGATATAAAGTCTAACAGAAAGTAAGCTACTTTATTTAATAATAAACGGTAGAAGATAACTGCCACATACTTTCTCCCAGTTGTAACTTTATAATACCGTACCTTCCCAAGAGTTGCATAGGAGGTGGTTATTTAAAATTGCAAAAGTAGGACATACCGTGGAAAATATTGCATGTAACCACACATCCATATTATATTATTATTATTATTATTATTAAAACTATTCGATAGATTTCGAACAAATTTGCACCAATCATGTCAATTAAGCCTATATAGATGCACGAAAAAAGGTTTTGAAAAATTTTGAAAAAAACCGCATTTTTGGCCAAAAAACCCCCAAAAATCAGTTATTATTATTATTATTATTACCTAAACGAGAATTTTTAGAAAGATGCGGGTTTTTGCATATGGTTGGGTACATTAAGGGCTACAAATGAGACAAATTTTATCAAAATCGTTAGAGCTGTTTTTGAGAAATTTGTATTTTTCTCGTTTTTTGGTAATTTTTGGGGGGTAAAACCCCTTAAAAATAGAAAATTAGAAAAAATGAAAAAACTCCTGGAAATATTCCAGAACTACACCTTCATACCAAATTTCATCAAAATCGGACCGTTGGTATGGTCTCCAGCTATGTACACATCCTTATAGACACACGGACAGACATCACAAAAAAAACAATTTTTTGGGTCCAGGGAGCACCAAACAAATAACTCCACTAAAAATATTTTTGGGTTCAGGGAGCACCAACACAGATAATTCCACTAAACATTTGTTTGGGGTTCAGGGAGCACCAAAACAGATAATTCCACTAAAAATTCAAATTCGAAATTTTTTTACGAAAACAATACTTTCTCCATATACTACGTATAGGGTGGAGAAAGTAAAAAGATTGACAAATGTGTTCTGTCATTAGTTTTAATATAATTAAAAGCACGAAATTCCGTTACGTTGTAAACACTTCCGTCACCTACATTTACTTGCAATTTACATTAGAGGGAGCCCTGTCCTTCCTTTATTGTGAAAAATGGATCGTAAAATTAAATCTGTTTGCAATTATATTGTTTCCAAGGTAGGCTAACTCTATATATAACCACAAGGTTGTGAGGAGGCGTGTTGTAAATTTTAAACTTGAGAGCATAGCCTGTAATGTATATATCGGCCATTATGTAGCCTATATAATATACAGGCCTTCATATATTTGTGATAGGCTCATGCAAAAGGTATAAACAATAAACAAAAAGTATTAACTTCGATTCAGAAAGCAGGTTTACATGGGAACAATATCCCCTTTTTCAACCAATCTTTACATCACAAGCTTCTATTAATATGCTTCTTAACACGGGTTTGTATACAATTTGTTGCCAATAAACATCCGAAAACAGCGTGGACGTCATCGACTGACGCCATGATTAAGCAATTGAACTGTGAGATGCAAGATGTCTTCCGGAGAGTGTGTGTGCTACATGCAATATTGAGGCCTGTTTGAGGATTTCCTCCGGTACAGTTATTCCTCTTAGGAATTCCTCTACGTGCGTGACCACCTTAAGGTTGTCATTTTGGGGCTTCAGAAGGAAGGGGAAGGTAAAACATATTAAATACCTACAACATAAGATCAAAACGATAATAGCCTACATAATTTTAAGCGACTTTGCGAAACCGAAGCATATAAGTAGGCCAATAAACATTTTTTATTATCTTTACCAAAATGATGGTTTGTGTTATTTTGCTCACCCTTTAACTTGAATATAAAAATAATTAAAGAACTTTACTCGCGAAAAGAAATAATTTTTGCGTACACAATTCGTTTCATTAATGTAATGACTGACAACGTTTCACATCAAGTTTTTTTTTTGAAAATAGCTCTGAGCTTTGATTTAAAAAGGAAAACTGTTTTGTAGATGGAGCCGTCTGCATAGACTATGCTATCCATTACTTGTTTCCATAACATTGAAACAATATTGGATAATAAAAGGATTTACAGTTCTAAAAAAAACCTTTCTGCTCAACCTACAGGCGCTGGTAGATTTCGCAGTTCTCATTTATTCCAATAACCTACAAATTTACGCATTACAAATTTATCCGTCAAGACTTGTAGCTTACAAAACTTTTCAGACCAAAGATTTTGGTAAATTTTAGGACATTTAAAACAATGAACGAGTTCGATATTGTGTCTACTAAAGAAATAAATTGTGCGACTTCATTTTGATCACCTAGACCCTATCAATTAAGGGATATGGTCGTATAGAAGATGGTTTAGTGCAACAGTTTTAGAAAATAGTTAGAAACCTTACAATAACGTTGATGGATTCGGGATGTGATACTGTGCCAACAAGAGAGTTATCAATGTTTTGTTATTCAATCCAAAATTAGGGTCGGCTCTAGTAGAACAGAAAGCAACCTGCGACGCCAGCGGTAGGTTACACGGACATTGCTCAGCCTAAATCCATTTAAAACCCGCAATTGTTCGAATAGCGTTTAAAAAAAATACCAAACTCTTGGGAACAAAATTCTTCATCCGAATGGCTTGGTAATTTTTCGCTATAATTAATAGTTACAACGTGAAAAAATATTTAAAATCACCCTATAGCTGCGGTAGGTTACGCGGACATTGCTCATCCTAGATCCATTTAAAACCCGCAATGTTGGTTGACACGCCATAACACCAATGTTAAATTAAAATCCAAATTTTTCCTAATTTTTTATCGGATAATTATGAACGGTATGTCATTTTAAAGCTATGGCCAATATGCATTCAAATGGCTTTTTCAAAACTAAGAAAAACATTTTGTTTAATATTTATTAACAATTTAAAACATTGATTTTTAATATTTTTTATGTTGTCACTATTAGTTATAGCGAAAAACTACCAAGCCATTCGCATGAAGAATTTCATCCCCAAGAGTTTTGTATTTTTTTAAAACGCTATTTGAACAATTGCGGGTTTTAAATGGATTTAGGCTGAGCTGCAATGTCCGTGTAACCTACCGCAGCTACAGGGTGAT
>JAGFPH010000073.1:262254-272721 GCA_018207615.1 Philaenus spumarius
GCTACTATGCTGACCGGGATTTTTAATTCGGTAAATGTATACAATAAGCATTATAAAACTGCAGGCCTATTTGTTAAAATTTTGTATTTATATTCATTATTATATATCTAAATAAAGACAAAAATATTAACTTTTAATATCATTTCTAACTTCATATTGATGGATAATTTTTTTTTAATTTTTGTGCCTGCCCTCTCATTAATGTTGTGGAAATTACTAGCATTACATGCAAACCTAACCTAGATTACCCCAAATAAATTTGTATTGAATTCTTTGATTTCATAATTATGTTCAAATAATAGGCCTACTATGTTCCAATAAAGTTACGTGCAGTATTATTAAATTTTTGTGTGAAATTATCTACATTTTCATTTAATAACCAGCTTCAATTTCAAATTTCGTTTTTGCTACTTGTATTAACCACATACTAGGGGAGAACCCTGTGTGCTCCGCACGCCAACCCCCGATGGAACCTTCTAAAAACATACGTTATGTTTTATTTATAATAAAAGTGTAGGATTAATAATAATAATACAAAACTAAGATGGTAAATAATGTTAAATGTTCAAATCAAATTATTTCGAATGTTTTATAACAACAGTTTTAATAAAGGTTAAAAGAACCTGTAAGGCTCAGGTCAAAAACCTAACCAAAAAGTTACTATCAATTACCGTGTATTATCAATAAATAGGCCTACTATATGTTTTATTTATTTTTAATTCCTTAACGCAAGTTTTTATTGGTTTGCGTGTGTTGAAACATTTGTTGGTTCAGTATAGGCCTAACTTAAATATTATTTTGTATACTACTAAAAGTTGGATGTCGGAATCAATAAAATTGTTTTATCTGTTATTTTATTCAATTGGTTGCTGTGGTAATGAATGCAAATACATTCAAGAAATTGTTTCAACAGTCTAAGTAGATGCTTAATAATCTTTTGCTTTGTTTATTAGCATTTGCTTTTATCTATATCCTTAATTATTATTCGACAGTTCCGTGCAGTATCGTACTAGTTTGAATACTATACTAATAGGCTCTACTGATTACTTGTAATAAAAGGTTAAAGGTCTATTTCGTTTACGATAAATACGGTATGTGCCTAGCTACTAGGAACGTGTTCAATGCATTCATCATATGATAGCTTATTGACGGTTAAATCAATTCAATTAAATTTTATTGGAGATTTCATTGAAGTCCTCGGTTAAAATGACTTCAGCTTCTATCAGCTATTTATAATATTTAAATTCACCCATACACTAAGCATACCGTACACTAAGAGAAACACAATTTTTAATTTTACTTCCGTATAATCACAGTCGAAATAACAGTTTGTGGAAATTTATACGTATGACATAATAACATTATGAAATGAAACTAACACGGGTTGTATTTTTGTATGCTAAGTTTTGCACTGCTCCACCAGGCTATAATTTTTTGTAGCAGTTCTCTTCCAAAACTGTGTAGTTACAATAATTTAACTAGAGGATAAGATCGCTTTGCCCTAATAATGTCCAGACATCCGGGATTTATCTGGAGTTGGTATATCAATTTCAAAACAAAATATGTAGCCAATAAATGTTATTCATTGACTTGGGAGCTTAGACGATAGAATGTACAACAATAGGTCAACTTCCATTAACATCTTCTTATTAATCAGCTGTTGTGTTGACGCGTTGACAGTTGATTGTATTGTAGTAGTTTTAACTGACTGACGTCATAAAAATATAGCAGCAACAGTAAGTACACTGAACTTTGATACGTTCCAATATTTGTATACTGTTGTTTAGTAGTGTTTATTGTTAATGACGGTATTAATCTGTTACGTTAAGCTTGTATTATTGTAAAAGACAAGTTTTGGAAAACTATAGGCTTAGTGCAACCTTTCCTTCTCAGCTTCCTTCATACCTTTTAAACTTATTACAATTATCATTTTAACTGTTCAGCGGATTTCCATAGGAAATACGAGCTACTGTAGTGACTCTTATGGTACAATGAGCACCGATCATAGTAACCAGAACACGTTTTGGGGTGTCATTAAAAATTGTATTTAGGCCTATATATATATATAGGCTATGTACTAGCTGAATACCCGTGCTTCGCTACAGGGAATTTGTTTGTTTCATCACTATGATTCATAATTAATTGTAATATTTTTCTCTCATTTCATTTTCTTTCATCTATTATTTAACGACAGTGAATTATAACATGTATTTTCAATTAGTTTATTATATATTGTTCACTAGTTGCCCGTCAATCGTCTTCGTTACGGTATGTGTGCCGAATAAAATAAATCAATAATAAAATTTTTAAAATAGAGTGAAGAGCGTCTTCTTTTTCAACCGCTAAATCTACAGACTGGTAAATCACAGTCTTAGATGTTTGCAGATAACCCAGATACGTCTTTAATAAGCAAATGTATAGATCGGGATTGTTTTGATCAGCTTACGTCTAAAATATTTTCTTAAAATGAATAAGTGCCAAATTTCAGCTCTCTAGCTTTAAGGAAAGAATACCAATTAATATTTATTGTTTTTAGGGGTTGTTGTTACATTTTCAACCCTTAACAGCACGTAACAAAATGTAAAACTTGTTTATTTTTTATATGCATCTTGTAAGAAATAAATGTACAAAATTTCAGATCTATAGCTTTAAGGAAAGTATAAAAATAAATATTTATAGTTTTTAGGGGTTGTTATCACATTTTCAAAACTATAGCATCACGTAACAAAATATAAAACTCATTTACTTTTTATATGTGTTTGTGAAAAATAAATGTAAAACATTTCAGCTTTAAAGAAAGTAAACAAACAACATTTGTCGTTTTAGGGGATGTTTAAAGCCAAATATTTTATAATCCTATCTTAGTGCACTTTTAGCGCCTATGAGCAATATGTGTACCAAATATGTCACGTCCTTGGCTGTATTAAATTAATATTTATAGATATATTGGTTGTTACTAAATTTCACCACTTAGCAAAACATGATAAAACGTAAAATTGGTTTATTTATTTTTCATATGTATCTTGTAAGAAATAAATGTACAAAATTTCAGCTTTCTAGCTTTAAGGAAAGTATAACAAACAATGTTTATTTCGTTAGGGGTTGTTTCAACCCTTAAATGCCAAATATTTTAAAATCTTTTCTTAGTCCGCCTCTAGCCAATATGTGTACCAAATTTTACGTTCCTAGGCGGTATTCAATTAATAATTATAGTTTTAGGGGTTGTTACCCCATACAGGATTTCACCCCTTAACAGAACGTGAAAAAAAAATGTAAAACTGGTTTACTTTTTATATGTATTGTGTAAAAATAAATGTACAAAATTTTAGTTTTCTATCTTTAAGGAAATTATAACAAACAATACTTATTGTTTTAGGGGTTGTTTCAACCCTTAAAAGTCATATATTTTAAAAGTCTTTCTTAATGCGCCTCTAGTGCCTATGACAAATACGTGTACCAAATTTCACGTTCCTAGGAGGTAGTTTCTGTTTAGATATATAACAAACAATATTTATGGTTTTAGGGGTTGTTTCAACCCTTACAGATAATATATTTTAAAATTCTTTCTTATTGCGCCTCTAGCCCCTGTGACAAAATATGTGTGCCAAATTTCACCTTCCTAGGCGGTTTTTAGGGGTTTTGAGATATATAACAAACAATATTTTATTGTTTTAGGGGTTGTTTCGACCCTTACAGGCCAAATATTTAAAAATAATTTCTTGTTTCGCCTCTAGCCCCTATGACAAATACGAGTACCAAATTTCACGTTCCTAGGTCGTAGAGTTTTTGAGATGTATACAAAAAAGATTTATTGTTTCATTGGTTGTTTCAACCCTTAAAAGTCATATATTTTAAAATGATTTCTTAATGCGCCTCTAGTGCCTATAACAAATATGTTTACCAAATTTTACGTTCCTAGTATGTAGTTTTTTTTTTTTAGATATCTAACAAACAATATTTATGGTTTTAGGGGTTGTTTCAACCCTTACAGGATATACATTTAAAAATTCTTTTTTATTGCTCCTCTAGCCCCTGTGACAATATGTGTACCAAATTTCACGTTCCTAGGCGGTAGGGTTTTTAGATATGTACCAAACAATATTTATTGTTTTAGGGGTTGTTTCAACCCTTAGATACCAAATATTTAAAATTCCTTTCTTAGTGCGCCTTTAGTGCCTATGAGGAATATGTGTACCAAATTTCAAGTTCCTAGGTGGTATGGTTTTTGAGATACTGTGATCAGTGAGTGAATGGGTGGGTTTTGGATTTTATATATAGAGATACATATGAATCGGTATTTTTAACTTCCCGCTACCAATAAAGGGAAGTTATTGATTTCGGTCCGATTTTCGAAAGTCGAGTTTTCAATAAATCTCTACGTTTCGAGGTCCCAGGAAGCCATTCTGACTATTCCCGCCGAGGTGTCCGACCGTGTGTGTGTGTGTGTGTGTGTGTGTGTGTGTGTGTGTGTGTGGGTGTGTGGATGTATGTGTGTAAATAAATTTTTGTCGTACAGTTTCTCAAAAACGAATCAACCGATTGAATTCTACGACATGTCATTCGAAAGGGTGTATCAAAACTTAGATCTGATTAGATTTGAGAGTTAATCCATCGAGCCAATCCGAAGAAATTTAAAAAAATAACCTAAATTTTTTTTGGATTTTTTATGTTTTTTAAAAATAACTTTAAAGCGTGCGAAAAAATCATAATAAAACCATGTATACATATTTTGTGTTTAAAAAAATGCGTCGACTGCTTTTTTGAAAATGAAAATCGGACGACGCATTCAAAAGTTATCGTTGTTTAAAAATTCAAAAATTTTCGTTTTTTGGAATTTTTTGGTATTTTTTTAACATATCTTCTAGATTTCTCAACCAATCAATATAAACCTGTACATTTTCTTTTTGTGCTTTAAAAACTGCGTAGAATGCTTTTTTTAAAATGAAAATCGAACGACGCATTCAAAAGTTATCGTTGTTTAAAAATTCACAAATTTTCGTTTTTTGGTATTTTTTTAACATATCTTCCAGATTTCTCAACCAATCAATATAAACCTGTACATTATCTTTTTGTGCTTTTAAAACTGCGTAGAATGCTTTTTTAAAAATGAAAATCGAACGACGCATTCAAAAGTTATCGTTGTTTAAAAATTCACAAATTTTCGTTTTTTGGTATTTTAACAAAAAAACTCATTTTAAGCGTTTAAAATTCAAACTAAGCGGGAAGTTCTAGGGTTGGCCTGCACGGTCAACCAATTTCCAGATTTTTTAAAAGGGCATAAGTCATCTTTTTGGCCAAATTCACTTTTAAGTGGATTCCAATATTTCTTGGATCAGTTAGGCCTATCAGTGTGAGTTAAAAGGGCATTAGTCTGGTGGTTTAGTATGATGTTATGGCCATTTGAACATTTTGATTTGTTTTGAAAGGGCATTAGTCTTGACTTGTGCCTTTTTAAAAAAGATCAGCAGCAAAACAGCTGGAACAGGTAAGCTAATCACATGGCTGTAAGAGTGAATTCAGCTGTCTGCTAGGCTGCTTAAGCTTTGTGTTTTGTTGAATACTTGTTCAGTTTGCATGAATGTAATTTTTAGGTTAATTGTGACTTGTAATACTAACTAACTAAAAGTGGAGTTTTTTTTAATCGATGAATGAGTGGGACAGAAAATGATGAAGACAGGAAGAGGAATAGAAGAAAGGCAAATCCAGATAATTATTTTGCATAACAAACATAAAAACTAACTTAAGTTCCATTTATCAGTAACACGAGGGGGAGGGAAGAAAGAGTCCTAATGAACTCACAACATTTTTAAATGACTACCTCAAACACGTCCCAAACACTTTTACAGAACTAAGGGTGTTTTCGGACAATTGCGCAGCCCAAAACAAAAATCAGACCTTAATTCGGCATCTGTTATTTTTAACAGATTCGGTGAGATTTGCAAAAGTCCAACAATTCTTTCCTATCAGAGGGCATAGTTTTTTGCCCTGCGATAGGGAGTTTGGCATAATTAAAAGAAAATTGAAACGACATGACCGAATATTTTCATTGCATGAAGTGACTAAACTGATTATTGAAAGCAGCAGACCAGGAAAGTTTCTGGTTACAGAGGTAAAAGCAAGCGAAATCATAGATTTCAAAAACTGGTGGAAGTTGTACTATAAAACCAATCCTACGGCAATGGAGTCTCGAGGGAAGAGTCAAAGAGAGCGAATAGGCTTCTCTATAAGTTCGAGGCATCAATTCATTTTTGAAGAGAACAACAAAGGAATCATTAGGGCCTATACACACATTAACGGGTTGGAATTCTCAAGTTTTAACATGACAAAAACACCAAACATACAGCTGTTACCAGCAGACAACCAGGCCTATCAAAGCGGTAAAGTTCCAATCAAGGAAAACAAAATAAAGGACTTTAGGAAATTTATTCCATACGTGCCACACGATGAAGAGGAGTTTTACAAAACCCTTTTAGAATGGCCAGTGACAACAAACACAGACTTCGAGGATGATTAAAGAGTGCAGAGACAACGAGTGTAGCTCAATTTATAATTTCAAGTATTTTTAATATTTCAAAATTTTGTCTATTACAACATTTTAATTAGTTGATAATTTATTGTATTCTAGTTTTACTTAAATAAATAAGCTAATTTCTTGTAATTTTGCCAAATTTAATTACTTGAACCATAAATAAATGCCTTTTTTTTTAAAGGGCATAAGTCATTTAAGTTATTTTTTTTTTTTTTTACAAAATTGATAAAAAATATGGTGTTTAAGATTTTGTAGGCTAAATACTAGACTCATGTCTCTTATATAAAATGCAATGTCCTGACTGACGATCAACGCAGAGCCGATTCTATTGTAGCTAGAGACTTGAAATTTGGAAGGTACATTCGTCCAATAATGTAGAGGCGTACTAAGAAAGGATTTTGAAAAATTTTGAATTTAAAGGGTAGAAAATGCGAAAATTCATCCCTCCCATAAGCAGCCATATAAAAGATGAAACAGCTGATTCGTATTTATTAATGTGTTATTCTGGTTACTATGGTGATAATTCAAAACTCTTTCAAAAAAAGTGTGTTGATTTTATAATAATTTAATAGGCCTAACCTAAAATTGTGTTAAACCTTTGGTCCAAATAAGCTGTTTTATTTATAATGTGTAACAATAATATAATGTTAAATTGTAATATTAGATGTTTGAATTATTATATTTCATAGGTTTTGAAGGCCTAACCTAAAATTGTATTAAACTTTTGATTCAAATCAGTTGTTTTATTAATTATGTGTAACAATCATTAGGCCTATGTTGAATTACACGGGATACGAATTACAGGATGTTGAATTACACGGGATACGAATTACAGGCTTTCAAAGTTTCAAATTAAGCAATAGCGAAGCATTGCCGGGTCCACTAGTCTATCTATCTATCTATATATATAAATCTATATATATAAAAATGAATTGCTGTTCGTTAGTCTTGCTAAAACTCGAGAACGGCTGGACCGATTTGGCTATTTTTGGTCTTAAAATGTTTGTAGTAATTCATAGAAGGTTTATACGTAAAGAAAAGTTTGAAAAGTTTCCCGAAAAAGTTTCAAATTTGGAAGAAACTGAACAGAATTTATTGTATGAACTCAAAACCATAACTCACAAAAACAGCTGTTCCTATAAAAAGCTTATGTTTGTTTACATGTATTACCATAGCAACATTACATAGCAAATTTATAATCACTTTAATACTCTTCAAAACCAACAGCTTTTTAAGGTTAGATTTAAAAACTATAAACAAACACAAATAAAAATGCTTACAGAATTATAATTCAACTCAAACATTGGTTATTAAATATCTATATAGGCCTACTTAGAGATATGCTGCTTAAAATATTGTTTATATAAAATATATCATAACTATGAAGTTTTTAATACTTTTCAAAACATATTTTCGCTATCAATAATAATAATAACAAACAAATTATTTGACACCATGCATAACCATAAACATACACGAGTTTAAACATATTTTATTGAAAACTAAACAAACCATCTGAATTAAACTAAATTCCATTAAAATATCACATTCGTAGCTTTATTTTGATATATACTGTATATTGTATATTTAAATACTAAACAATATATATCTTATACTAATTAGGCCTATACATTTAAAATTACAAACTCTATTTGAACCAGTTTATTACATCCTAAATTAACGCAGATGTTACAAAGTGATTCAAATATCTTTTCTACGACCCCCAGCTAATTTAAACCCTCGCTAAGAAAGGGTTAAAAGAAATTTGAAATTTTAGGGTGGTTTGGGGAGGGGGGTCAAAGTTACTAAAAATCCCTATAAGAACGAATTGGAATGACATTTGGTACGTAGCTTCCTCTAAGGCCGTAGGTGCTCGCAACATTGTCAATGAAATTAAGTGAAAGTCAAACTTAGTAAAAACTATAAATTAAAACGATATATTTAAAGCTTTTTCATGTTAGATAGTAGTTTACAGGAATACAATTTTAAGTGCTTTCCTAAATAGCGTAGACTTTTTTTCATGACCACAGTAGGATACGCACCGGTATTCAACGAACACTTAAAAAGAATTACATTACGTCAAAAAGACTGAAAATACCAACAACCACGGGCAACGCCGTACGGGTCAGCTAGTTTTAAATAAATTTGTTTAAATACATTTTGTTACCAAAATACTTTTTTGTTCATACAGTTTTTTTCGATTTCCCGAAACTTTAATACTTATGACCAATGCCCTTTTAAAAAATACCGATTCATATGTGTTCGCACTCTTACAGCCTCAGTTTACTTCCAATTTGGTACAGACTCGGTCCAGTTAGTTTTCTTAGTAGCTCGGACGAGTTCGTTACCCAAAAAATCCAACAACCGGAAAAACTGCTTTTGACTCGAAGTATTTTTTTAGATTCATCGTACAATATGAAATTTTTTGAGGTTTTACGTAAAAACATAAATATAGGAGATTGTTCTGCACGACCTTATCCAGAGGGGTCTGTCTCCCCCCCCCCCCCCCCCAAATGGATCAAAACTTTAACTACCATAAACGTACCCGGTTCGTGCAACAAGGTCGTGTAAAAAACTAAATGTGCAGTATAATAACATACATTTATGTTTAGATAAAACCTTATACAAGTTTCATAGTAAACATATTTTGTTCTTATACAATTTTCGTTAAACTTAATGTAAAGGGAGCTATTAAACAACAAACACAAAAATGGTTTCTCAAAGCATATAAATTTAGTTTATTAACTATATTTTTTAAATTATTTAAAATACACAAAAATGGTTCAAATAAAACTTGTAGTATGTATCTGTAGCTTTAATATGGCGTGGATAATTAATTACTTGTTTAAATTTAGTGCTTGCTTTGGGACGTTGTCAAAGATAGCGCTTGCACGCCGCTCCAGTGGTCCGACTGTATAAGGTGGGCTGGAGAAGGAAGCATAAGGGGAAGAGGCGGGGACTTTTGAGAAAATACACCTCTCATAAGGGTCTATCACATATAAAAAATTCAGCTTTTCCCCTAATTAGTTGCGACAAAAAACCTTTATTGACTGGGCTAATAAGTCATTGTAATAATAACTCATCTTTTCTATATGGAAACTCGCTAAAACATAAAAATAACTTAGAAAAAAGGAGTAAAATTGCACAAAATCTAAATGTTAAGAACAAAGCAAGTACCCATAAAGTTTCAGCCCACAAATGTAGTGAGTTCGAAAATATGGCTTTTGGTTAGCAGAATAAAATTGGTCTACAGTTTATGGAGTTACCACCTTCTTCCAGGCCACCTTAGCCGCCATTATATTCTCAGTCTACTTAATTGAAAGCTTAAACTTATTCAAGAGATTTTTAAGAAAGAACAAATTCATTGAAGGCAGTTTAACAATTTAATACAGTTTAAAACCAATCATATGGAAAATGATTTAAAATTTGGTGTCGCCTTCAGTTAAAAGCTACAGCCCCCGTTTTTAAAACTAATTCTGTCTCTGTAGTCCAGTAGACAGAGCAAAAAAAGTGGGATCTGCTGGAAAAAATTCCGAAGTTAATGAAACTTTTACAGGTTGTTCGGGAATACTATGGGATGACTCTGTCAAGTTTTCCAACTCGAGGACCCTGTGCTAATTTTGGGGGGGGGGCCGAAAAACTTCAAAATTTTCGGACTTTTGTCGGTTTTTCGCTTATAACTTCTAAACTAAGCGGTTTTCGACCAAAACATTTATTTTCAAAGTTGTAGAACAGTAAATGTGCTACAAGTTTGTATCCTTAAACTTCTTCTTAAACCTAATATTAACCGAGATACAGGCGATGAAAGTTATAGAGATTTTCTCAAAATGGCAAAAATTGGCCAAAACCTTCGTTTTTGGTCCTCTAACTAGAAATTATCATCAGTTCTATGGTAATTATGGTAATCACTCATCAATATCGACATGCTGGAACACGGG
>JAGFPH010000073.1:272821-296974 GCA_018207615.1 Philaenus spumarius
GGGGGGGGGGGGTCCAAGTGCCTCTTTTTATGATGTGTAGTTATTTCAATGTTATCGTGGCAGGTTATCACCCTACTACTGTATTTACTGCCAACCCATAATCTTAAACCTCAATAAACATAGATCAGGTTGTTTAAATCAATTAATAATAACCAAGAATTAGTTAAAGAATATAATTGATATTGATTCCATAGGGTGCTGAAGTGGTGTCGGGGCCGAAAAACTTCAAAATTTTCGGATTTTTGTCGGTTTTTCGCTTATAACTTCTAAACTAAGCGGTTTTAGACCAAAACATTTATTTTTAAAGTTGTAGAGCAGTAATTTTTCTACAATTTTGTATCCTTAAACTTCTTCTTAAACCTAATATTAACCGAGATACAGCCGATCAAAGTTAAGAGAGATTTTCTCAAAATGGCAAAAATTGGCACAAACCCTTCGTTTTTCGCAGGGTCCTCGAGTTGGAAAACTTGACAGAGTCATCCCATAGTACCCCCGAACAACCTGTAAAAGTTTCATTAACTTCGGAATTTTTTCCAGGTACAATGTATATATCTACTGGACTACTGTTCTTCTGGGATCTAGAGAGTTTTGGGATTCCATCCTAACTTGTAAGTCATCTATTCATAGATACCTTTGCTACGAAGTACGTAAAGTACAGAACAATGACAAGTTAATTTCCTGTACAACATTCCATAGTGAAGGGCGTAATGCGACTCCTCCTAACTAATTTGCAGCATCAGTAAATACACCTACAGTATTAGTTGTTATGTTCAAGTAGGGTATGTCTCCTCTCAAGTCACGCTCAATATCTATTTATAATTTTTACTACTGTATATGTATACATTTTCCCTAAAGTTGTACGCCATAAAGGCCAAACTTAAAAAAAAAATGTCTTCTAACTAATAATTTTAAAAAGCTGTTGTTTTTAATGTTAAATATCTCGAAAACCCTTAAAACTTTACGAAAGTTGTATTTTTTGACAAACAAAACATTCTTTGCATTTTTCTTTTAGTTGAAGGATAACCAAGTTATATAAAACAAAACAGAAATGTTCTTCTTGGTACTTGTATAAAACATACAAAACTAACAAACAACCAAAATATTTTAAAAGTGTTTGTCCTTAAATAAGTTGTATGCCTACACATTTGTGAAAAATTGTTGAATTACATCTTACACTAAACTTCAAAAACCAAGCACCTCTATTTAAAAAATCACTACAGATAAAATTTCGAAAAAACCCATGTTTTAGAGGTACAGAAAAGCAATAGAGAGTGCGAACTTTTGAGATACGTATTACGAAAATACTACATCTACAATTTTGAAAAAAAGTTAGTGCCGTTAAGCCACTTCCATAACAGTATATATTTGCGATATGCGTTGAATATGGAATTTATCGTACATTATTTGGCATACAATTTTAATTTATTTTTACGTTAATTTTTGATTCGCGCTTCTTGTTCAAGTGTGCGCTGGAATTTGTTCAAATTAAGTACTCATTTTTTAATTTTTTAACTTCTTAAATATTTTGTATTCCTTAAAAATGATGGAACTGTTAAACATAATGACAAAGACCCTATTGTTTACCCAAAATTTAGGTTAAGTTTTTAACATCGGCTTAACTTGTATTTTCTAATAGATTTTTCACTTTTTAATTTTAGAGTTTTGACATAAACAACACTCTGTGTATTACATTTTGTACACACAAAAATGATAAAAAAATATCCGAATAAACAATTCTTGTAAAGATATGAACAATCCGTTCATAAAAATGTTAAGGTCTAGCAATTTTTAAATTGTATATAGATATTTGTAAAAAAAGTGACAGCAATGGATTGCGTACGTTGATATTGCGTCCAGATGTCCATATTAACGTATTTTTCGTCCACATTTAAATGTTCGCTAAATTCGACGGACAATCCAAATATTTATTGGTGCGAACGCTGCTTTAGAGGTACAGTAGGCTACTTTTGAGAAAAAGTGGTGACAAATATTTTTTCCTTCAACACCTGTTGGCGGAAATACCGCAGTTGAAATTATTATTGTTCAAACAATATTTATACTCTCAAAAACCCTTCCCTTCTTTTGCAGATAAAATTTAAACCAATTGTGTTTGAGGTATAGTAAACTCTCGATTATTCGCGGGCGTTTTATCCGCTGCGTCCGCGGTAAAACATTTTATACTAAAAAAAGAAAAAATACACAAACACAAGTTTTTACTAAACTTTTAGCGAAACTTCAGTCACAGATAAAGAAGAAGTGCTTTTAACACGAAGAAACCAAAGCGGTTGACCGATTTTTTTGTAAAAAAACATAGTTTATTTTTCCACGTAATATGCTTTTAATGTACAATAAACTGATTTAAAGCACTTCTGTGTTGTGTTTTTTAGTACCTTCGGCCATTGTTTAGCCGCTAACTGCAATTTTGCGGATTATCCGCGAAATTCGATTATCCGTGGTATCCGCGTCAGTCAATTTCGCGGATAATCGGGAGTTTACTTCTAAAACTTCACAGGTAGCCTAAATTGTAGTGGATCGGAATCATAGTAAATAATGATGAAAAATAAGTTTTCTATTCAGGCTGTGTACTTGAAAGCGGTCACATTCTTTAGCTATGCCTACACTTACGCGATTTTACGTGCGCTACAGCACGAAACGCATGCGGAAAAGCTTGCTTGTTTCCGAGAAACCCGTCTAGTTTCTGAATCGCATGCTATAAAGCAAGCAGATCCAGAACTTTTGATATTTCTTGCTTAGAGTTGGGTGAAATCAGCTGTTACATTATATGTTACTCACGTACACTCACTTTTATAGGAGTTGAATATTATAGAACTTATGTATTATAGGGACATAAGTGAAAAGTCGTATACAAATAAAAACAAAATTAATGACGCGTACCGCGCATTGGGTGAAAAATAGAACATATTATCTTTGAAAAGTGTCGAATCGAAAATTAAAAACCTTCGACCGTATTTTTAGCAACACTAACACCAACAACTGCTAAAGCATCACGATTCATAACTACATTTACAATACAAAATTTAAATACAATTTTGTCTTTTACAAATCGACTTCACTGTGCTGCGAGGAGCACCTATTAACGCATATAATGTGGACACTGATCCAGCATGCTTCAACTGCTTTTGCGTGCGTTAAGATTCAAGAAGAAGAGAAAGTAGAAAATAAAATCCAATAAGAAATCGCATAAGTGTAGTCATGGCTTTTCACTGGTCATCACCACCACCAAAGTGCAATTAATTTTATTCAGGCTATGATTATTTTGAGTTATGACGTGTTTTGGAAAAGCTGGCGTTACAGAACCCTTGACCTGCAGGCTGCAAGTAACTTTGGAGCATATTCGACACGCTTTGGACAGTTTGTATCTTCTCTAACCGTTTCACAGCCGTAAGAGTGTAATTGAGACCATCCTTGTCCATTTTGAGCTGTAAGGATACAGGTTACTTCTACCAATTGAGTGTCAAAAGTGAAGGCGGTGACAGGACGCGGCACATTATTCTATTAGGTGCAATCTAGCTAGCTCTTATAACCTTGGTATTATTGTAATCCTTTGTGTTTGCTAGACTTGAGCTGTGAGAAGTATTATCTGTCTGTCTATCTGTCGCAGTTGTGATAAAAATCTATCTCTTGAAATGATAAAAGCACCAGTTTGAAATTTGTCACAACTACCAACCCTAAATCTGAATAACTACATTATATTAATAGTAGACCTATGTTTGGTATAACATGATTTTAGTTGAGTTAACATAAACATTGAATCAGAGCAAATTGGTAATTTGACAAACGAACATCCAATAAAAGTAAAAATTGAAGTATTTAGTTTGTAAAAAATCAAGAGTTATAATAATAAAGAATAAAAGTTAAAAAGAACCAACAAAACAAAAAACTAACCTATTTAAAAAATATAAATTTTGAGGTAGTTGAATAAACAGCATATTTATTTAGGCCTACCATCACTGAAAACTTCAATCTTTAAGCTGAGCTGTGCATATTAAAAGAACAAATACATTTTTTTGTCCTAAACAGGTCTACACTTTCGTGAATTATTTGTAAATTTCAGTATTTTATCCAATAACTTTGTTAAATTCATTGTTTGTGGAGTTTAGTTTTCCACCTTTGAAACAAACTGGAATAATAGGCCTAATCTTTCTCAAATTAATTGTAAGTTTCAGTATTTTATCCACTAACTTAAGACCGTATACAATACATAGGCAGTAAGTGCACGGTTTTCACGTAATTATACTTACCAGTTGAATTAATTGTTTGAGGAGTTTTCCACCTTTGTAACAAACTATATAAGGCTTAATCTTTCTTAAATTAATTGTAAATTTCTGTATTTTATGTAAAGCTCTAGATTCTGTTAACTATTCCTTATTGTATTCAAAATAAGGCACATTATTGAAAGCTTAACTTAGATCAAATAGTTTTTCTCGAAGGAATCAACGAGTTTATGATGGTGCAGAAATGTTAGCCTGGGAGTTTGTGATTTGTGGAGTACCACAGGGATCAGTTTTATTACCTATATTACTTAGCTTATAATACAGAGTGGAACAAAGTTAGTGTTAAAAACTTCGGGAAATGGTTCTATGGGTCAAAATAAATAGAAAATGTCGAATAATAATATTTTTTCGAAAAACGCTTCATTTTCGAAATATCTGCCATTTAGTTGCTTTTACTAAATAATTAATATCTAGAGAACGGTTTAACCGTTTGAGTTCAAACTTGGCATGAAGTTTAACCTAACAATGGCCTATCTTAAGAATAATAAGCGATTATATGCAATCATGCGCTTTAAAATGGCGGCTGTTTTAAAATGTCAGACCTAAATTACTCAAAAACCGTACATTTTAACAAAAAATATCAAGGTACCTTTTTTGTAGCCTTTTTAATTCCCTATCGGATGATATAACTTTCAAAACAATCGGATGAATAATAATAGTTAAGTTAAAGATAATGACAGCAAACGTACATACACTATTGTAGTATTTACTGTGTTGGTATAGGATGCCGGGTTGAATAGACCAATTATTACACATAACTTAGCTTTTTCCTTCATTCGATTGTTTTAACAGTTACACCAACCGATAGGGAATCAAAAGGGCTACAAAAAAAGTGTCTTGACGGGTTAAATTGCGGGTTTTGAGTAATTTAGGTTTGAAATATTCAAACAGCCGCCAATTTGAAATGCATGATTTTATATAACCGTTTATTTTTCTTTAGGTAGATCATTGTTACGTTAAACTTCGTGCCAAGTTTGAACTCAATCGGTTAAACCGTTCACTAGATAATAATTATTTAGTAAAAGAAACAAAATGGCGGATATTTGGAAATGAAGCGTTTTTCGAAAAAACATTATTCTTGATGTTCTATTTATTTTAATCGATAGAAAATTTTCCCGAAGTTTTTGACACTAACTTTGTTCCACCTTGTATTATTGTCGACAATAGTACTAGACTAAAATTCTAAATGATTCAACTTTACACTGATGATCTGCATATATCTGCATTCTAAAGTTAATGAAATCGACAGTCCAGTTAGTATATGACATCAAACGTTTTTGCTTATGGACTGAAAAATCATTACTAAACAAATCAAAGACGGAAACAATTATTATAGGCTACTTCCAACTGATAAACACAATATAGCTTACGTGCCTGATTTGTTAGCTTTAAGATGAAGTCCTCGAGTGTCGGGATTTTGTGCCCTTGTCATCCAATACGGTTCGTCGGTCATTCAACAACAGTTGGATGCACTACAGCCGTGGCTCAGGAAGAGGAGAACTGCAGTGAACACAGATAAAACGCAAGCCATCCAATTTTCTCCACTACGTAGATTTCATAAAGTCCAATTAACTCTAAATAAATCACCCATAGCATGGACCCGCAAAGTCAGATACATTAGAATCACGCTTGACGCTAAATTAAACCTGTCCCATCACGCCAAGCAAACTCTGTCAAGGGCTAAATCCGTCAATGGCAGACTCCTTCCAGTCATTCACGCCAAGAGCCCCCTACCACTTCGTATCAGATTGTCCATGTACAAAACATATATCAGACCGGTACTTACGTACGCAGCTCAAGCTTGGTACTCTTTGCTATCTGTTTCTTGGAAGAAAAAGTTGGATTCCTTCCAGAACAAAACTCTCCGTTGGATCACCAACTCCCCATGGTACGTAAAGAACGTCACCATCTCTCAAGGGCACAAAATCACCACAATCGAGGACTTCATCCTAAAATTAACACATAGAGTCAAACACAGAGGCGAAGGGTCTCAACACACACACATAAAACAGATCATCACTGATCCTGCACCTGCGCAGGTCAGAAGAAAGCGTCCCTTATGTCTGGTTTACGAACCACCATAAGCATCCAAAAATCCAAGCTCTATTCTTAAACGCCACACACTTTCGTAAATAATCCCAGTGTATTTCATCGATCCACCATCTCATTCCCACTCAAAATTTATTCCAAATTTAGTCATAAAATTTCTATAAAGTCATTTTTAGTTACAGATAAGCAGCCATTGTTATTAAACAGATGCTGTCTTCCACCAAGACTACGGTCTTGCCAATTTGCCAGCGGCGAGTTTTTTTTAAGGAGTCCCACCTTTTCTTCCAAGCAACAGACAAGAGAACGCCAAGCTAGGGCTGCGTACGTGAGTATACTGGTCGGATGTATGTCTTGTACATGGAAAATCTCATTCGAAGTGATAGTGGGCTCTTGGCGTGAATGACTGCAAAGAGTCTGCTGCGGACAGATGTAGCCCTTGACAGTGTTTGCAAACAAATCTTAAAAGTTTTTAAACATAAGTATGTCTTTATAGGTCTCGTGCGTGTGGGAATATGTAATCGCACCACATGGGAAATAGGTCATGCTTGGGTCGGTACTTTGACTGTGATTTCGCTGGCTACCGAATCCGACTTGGAGTAGCAATATCTCGCCCAAACCGGAATCCGTTATCATTACATTGAATTCTAGCCAAAGTGTGGACCTTCACACATTGTGGTTCATTATATAAAGTACCTTAAAACATTGTCTGGCTCAGTAGTAAGTAAAGTGATATTGCTTTCAGGGAAATTGCGGTCGTTCAAGGTAGATTGTATTATATATAGTTTTGTTTAGGTATTGCTAAACACATTAGCTGCACTGTTAATCTTAAAATAAAACAATAGAAATATCATTTAGATAAGTAAGTTAAAGTGTACATTTTAAATACAAGAGTTAAATTCTGTAAACTACTTTTTAATATTTATTAAGAGATATTTTTTACAGATATATTTACACTGTAAAAAAAATTTTGATCATTTTTTATAAATTGCTAAGACTTTATAAGTGTAATTGATAAAATGCCGATTGAATTTTCGTTTGAAAGCTTAACGCTCCAACCTGCAAGATGTTTAAGGTGAAAATTATCAGTTCCCGGTAATAAAAAATGAAAATTTTCAGTCTCCAGTAGTAAAAATAAAAATTTCCAGATTCCAGTAGAATATTTTTTTTTTCAGATTCCAATAGTTAAAAATACACATTTTCAGTTTCTAATAATGAAAATAAAAACTTTCATTAGTAAAAAATTTAACATTTCAGTTTCCAGTAATACAAAATTTCAGTTTCCAGTAGTACAAAATAAACACTTCCAGTTTCCAGTATTAAACAATAAAAAATTTCAGGAACTAAAGCTTAAATATGGGAAATTATATCTTAATTTTAATTCTGTTTTATTAATAGAAAGAATAAGTGGACATGATTCTTGGGGGAATCGCCATTTTTCTAAAACTCTTCTTTTTTTAAATTAAATAAACCTACAAATGTGTCTACTTTACTTCACTGTTTGGTAAAACTCTTCGGAGAAAACCATAAAAATTAAAAAAAATTAAATATTTTATTTCGTATATTGGGAGACAGTGTTTGAAAATTTTTTTTTACACCGTGGAAAGTCTAAGGTAGGGTTTAAAAAATAAACGTAGCAAATGCTGTATACATTTTTGTCATTTTTAGTAAGTTTTCACCTTAAAGTAGTTTAATAGCTAATCACAGTCATGTTTTGCAAAGTGTAGGCCTACTACTTCTTATTTTATCAGTACATCTCCATAGTTACACGCTAAATAATTTAACGTAATAGACTGTATTTTAAGTACGGTAGAACGTTGTCCGTATGTAGACTAACAACACTTAGCGCTAAAAGGGCCTCAGTTTATTAAACCTAAATTTCGGAAAATTAAAAAAACAGTCACACTATTGAATATAATAAAAAATCAACAAAAATATGCAATTAAATGTAATACAAATTACAAACGTTTTGACACTGAGAACGCTTAACTTGTAAATTGTAGAGATCCAGAAAACAATAAAAGATTCTCTGGGTATCGGTCCCTTTTAGCATGAAACGGGAATTGAAGGAATAAATAGAATTTTTTATTAGAAATTAAAATTTAATTAAAAATTAAAGGTTGAACATTAATTTTACATTACTGATATAATAAATTTTCTTATAAAAGATTTTAGTCAAAACAAAGTTAGTTTGTTTAAAAAAAAAATGATTCTTTAATCTTCATCTTCATTTTTTACTTTATCACTATACTATAGTATAGAGAAAGTATAGTGATCGCAAAAAAAATCGATGTTGAGATTTTTGTGGAAATATCAATTTTGGGACCTCCTGGTTCCAAAAAAGTGGTTTTTACAAAATGTCTGTCTGTATGTCTGTATGTATACAAAGCTAGAGAGAAAACTATTCGATCGATTTCGAACAAATTTGCACCAAACATGTCAACTAGGCCTGTATAAATGTATAAATACACGAAAAAGGGTTTTGAAAAACAAACCTCTTTTTGGCTAAATCAGTTATTATTTTTTTTTTTTTTAAACAGCTCTAAAGATTTTGATAAAATTTGCCTTATTTGTAGCCCTCAAGGGTCTGCTGTAAACCGCCATCATGGATTTTTATCCCATAAGAGCAATGTTAAATTTCAAACCATTTATTTCGTTTATTTTTTATCATAAAATTGTTTGCAAGGTCTCGTTTTAAGCACAATTACAATACGCATCCGTTTTGCATTATATATATATATTTTTAATGCTTTTCTTTTGTTATGTAGGTTTTGTAAGTACAAAATTTGAATTTTTTTTCTAACACAATAAAAAATTAATAATGAAAAGTAATTTGCAAGCCGGATCCGAAATTTTATAAAGAATATTCAGTTTTTTCCATCACTCAATTCCAAAAGATGGATTTATAAAGTTGTTTGAAATGAGGCAATGTCAAAGCGCTCAGCTGCACTGTTTAGATACGGTTATAGAGAGAAGCGCTTGCGTTTCCGGTTGCTTTCTCGTTTACTGGAGCAGACCCTTAATGTACCCTACCATACGCAAAAAACCGCATCTTTCAAAAAAATTCTCGCTTAGCTAATAATAATATCTGATTTTTGGGGGTTTTTGGCCAAAAAGGGGGTTGTTTTTCAAAATTTGTCAAAGCCTTATTTCGTGCGCCTATATAGGCCTAATTGACATGTTTGGTACAAATTTGTTCGAAATCGATTGAATAGTTTCCTCTTTAGCTAATAATAATAATAATATTTATTACTTACTCTCCTACTTTAATGTACTATCCCCTCTCCTACTTTAATACAATTATGTAGTCACAGTTGGGGTTACATACGGGGGTTGGCGTGCAATTCATTTTGCATTGAAAATATACCCAATACGGGAGTTGGCGTGCAAGGCACTGTGCGTCGGCTGCTTCTCATAGTGTTCAGTGTTAAGCTCACATGTGCGTCCTTAGCAGTGAACGTTATAATAATTTAAATATGTTTGTGAGAAAGTATGTGCCAGTTTCTGGTACCGTTTGTTTATCTCAATGTTCACTGAAAGTAGTGGTAATTCCCAGGTTCCAGCCAGTTCATAATTTCCAGGTAGAAGTCCTTATATTATTCTGGTATATATAGCCATTCTATATATTATTATATACATAGTATTTTTTAATGTCTTCTACATTTTTTTTAATAGCCACTTTCCTCAGATAATACGCCTTGTTGGTAGGTCGACATACATTTTTAGGCTGTGTTATTTGTTTTAGCTCGAAAGTGTTAATAACCATAACATCTATCTAATCTCTCGCCACAACAAATCCTGTTGTGTTAGAACCATAGTTCATATATGCATCATCAAGCTTATCATACATTTTGTTTGTCTTTAGGCACTGTTTTTTTTATCTTGTTTCTTCAGATAATTTTTTTTATATAGCATGGGCCACCAAAAGTCCAATATCTCAACGGTACCGACTTCCTTAGCAATAATGTTGTGCGATTTACTAAACTGTATTGTAAATTGATAAGTTTCTTGAATGTTTTAGACCCTTTTATGCTTTTTGATCTCTCTTTTTATAATACCAAAATCTCTGTCGCAAGGCAGAAAGAAACTAATGCCCTCTGATTGGGAAGAATTGCTCTACTTTTTTTTTAAGCGTTTGGATTCCGTTAAGAACATTAAAAACCAAACGAGAGCAAGTAGGCCAGTCGGTAGAGGTAAATTTAGACCAAAAGTTCCAGTAATTTGCAATACGGCTGATTTTTTTATAAGTACATTAAAGTATGTAGATTAACATAAAAAAAAGTTTACCAGTCTATCGATTTCCCAAAGTCGAAAAAGAATCGATTATCTTTTTTTTCGATTATCCTTAATATTTCGTGCTGCGATGAAGATAGAGGAAAATACAAAATACCGCCGTGTAGGGGAGGTTTTTTTCAACAAAAAAGGTCATATGTATTTATTTCGTCGGAGCAATGGTTTGTCTGGAAAAAATTCGATAATGCAGGTATGTATTTTGCAGCAGGGGAAATCACTAAAAGGGGACACCTTATTCATATATGAAGCGTTTTCTCATTCTAAATCGGCCGAATTTTAATATATCGAATTGAAACTTGACATAGGGATTAAAATATATATTTTAAACATTTATGCTGAGTCTCAGCTTGTTATCTTGAAAATGACCCCATCTAGAGCCACTTGACTTATTAATGGGTTTCTCGATTTTAGGAGTACCGGACCCACCAATTCATTTTAAACAGCTCCAGTTTAAAAATATTTCAAAATATCAACCTGAAAGTTTTTTTACAAGTTAAATATATAGATTCAAACAAGACCAAGGAGTATAAACCTTTTTTATTATTTACTTTTCAAAGCACAAGTAACTTAAAAAAGTATAATTTTAGACCTTTTTAGATTTTTCATCAAAACGCTTGAGTTAATCGGCTGCAGATTAGTCAATTTTTTAAATATAGTTTTTAAAATAAGTGTAGCAAAAAACAATTGTGTTTTTAACTTCTGTACCAATTTTTAAATCGATATGTTCAAAAATGTCGAAAATGGAGTCGTTGAATCCAAAGTGTTATAGTTAAAACGAGATAGGTAAAACGGAAGACTATTTTCAAGCGCCTCGTTTTTAAAAATAACATGAAAAAAATCGTTCATACTTACTAAGAATATTTATACTGGTGTACTCAACTTTTAAAACAAATTTGATGTTGATATTCCAAAAATTGACGAAACTGGAATAGATTGAAAAAGGTTCGTGAGTCCGGTACTCCTAAAATCGATAATCGAAATCGACTCCTAGATCGGGTCATTTTCAAGATAACAAGCTGAGACTCAGCATAAATGTTTAAAATATATATTTTAACCCCTATGTCAAGTTTCAATTCGATATATTAAAATTCGGCCGATTTAGAATGAGAAAACGCTTCATATATGAATAAGATGTTCCCTTTTAGTGATTTCCCCTGCTGCAAAATACATACCTGCATTATCGAATTTTTTCCAGACAAACCATTGCTCCGACGAAATAAATACATATGACCTTTTTTGTTGAAAAAAACCTCCCCTACACGGTGGTAGTTTTTATTTTCCTCTATCTTCATCCCAGCTCGAAATATTAAGGATAATCGAAAAAGAAATGATAAACGATTTTTTTTTCGACTTTGGGAAATCGATAGACTGGTAAACTTTATTTATGTTAATCTACATACTTTAATGTACTTATAAAAAAAAATCAGCCGTATTGCAAATTACTGGTAGTTGTAACCTATACCGACTGGGCTAAATGTTTTTATTCTGTCCTCCAAAATTATACAGTGTACTGTAAAGGGGTACTTAAACGTCTTGTAAGAATGAACATACCTCATTGGGACTTTTTTGGAAACACCCTCATGATATAGATATATTTATTTTTTGTTTCCAATATTTTTTGTTTAATGTCATAAATGCAGAATATATTAGTAGTCAATTGTCGTAGAACAAAGAATTATCCTGAACAAAGAAAATCAACTTGGCAATACCAGACCAGCTGATCAAGAGGCTGGCAGGTTTACCAACGATTCGTGCTAAAAGGACCTCAGACACGGACTGAAGCTTTTGTAGCGTGAAATAACATTTTGAAGCGTATTTTTCTGTATTATAGGAGCAACTGACTGAAGCCCTTATAGCACCAAAATGTATAGCTATGACTTATTATACGAAAACCATACTTAACTGAAATTGTCATTATTGGTGACTGAGGCCCTTTTAGCATGAAGTATTAAGTATAAGTAATTTATTAACAGAAATCATTTACTACTAAAAATTCAACAAAAACCTTCACATGATTTAGTTTTATAATTTGTAAAAAAGTTCGGGCACAGTACCCAAAATGTGGATATTAAAGTACTTACTACAGGGCATCGCCCCTGCTTCTTATAGGCAGCTATTTTGTATTTCAAAAGGTTGATAACAGTAGATGATTTTCAGTAGCCTAATCCTTAAAATAATAATATTAATAATCAGTTGGCCGTCAATAATAATCCTTTTTGGAGGGCAATAGAAAATGGTTCATAGAGAGGGCTGGCTCCCTGGCTCAGCTGTTATTTCATGCTGCGAATTAATTGTGTTGAGTTAGAAGTATTATTTATTTTATTTCAACCCTCTGGATTATTATTCTGAATACAATAAATGTATATAGATTAATTAATTGTTTTTAAATTTCAGAAAAAAATTAATTGCAATGCGGAGTTTAATTTTCTTTTTGAGTTTCTGTGAGAAATAGGCCTACAGGTATAACAATGTATTTTTATGGGTTTTTAATACGTTTTAATGTTTATAATTTTTTTATTGTACAAAAATGTATAAATTTCTAAAAAACATATTTTTAAATTTATTTTAAACTAAGTTTTTTTTATAATAAAATAATACCGGTATGTTTATTATTTTTTTGAAATAAAAACCTAGTTAGAATGTAATTCAAACATGATTTCAACAACAAAAGTAAATTTTAGGCCTAATATTTTTGTAACGAAGTTCTTTATTAACGCTGGTTGCAGTATTAGTTAACAAGTAGAAAATGTAAAGCGTAACGATTGGTTGCTATGGCAACGACAAATATTAAATACGAGTAACAAAAAAGCGTTAAAAAATTGGTTGCTATGGAATGAATGTAGGCCCTAAATACATTCAAGAAACATGAGTGTGCATCAATTTAAATTAAGAGATGATCGGTTCCGATAGTTCAGATATTATCTCCAAGCGCTGAAATACATTCAATAAACATAAAATGTTCGTTCATCAGTCTAGGCCTAACCTAAAATTATTGTATGTATATTTAATTTATTTTAACTGCCTTAATGGCAACATACATACAATAATTTTAGGTTAGGCCTAGAAAGTAATTTTAAGTCTAGGCCTATCCTAAAATTATTGTATATATATGTTGCCGTCAAGAAAGGTAAAATAAATTAAACATACACACAATAATTTTAGGTTAGGCCTAGACTGATGAACGAACATTTTATGATTATTGAATGTATTTACAATGAATGGACATTTGACTGTGTTTACCATCTTAGCTTTGATGTAATTAATTCTACACCTTTATTATAATAACATTAAACGTATGGAAACAGTTTAACAGAAATATTTGCATAAAAAACAATCTAATAATAAACGGCAATTGGCTGGTAAAACAATAATTGAAGAAAAGGCGTGATGAACTTCGTTCCTGACGGGGGTCCCAAGGCAGCACACATTTACTTTTATGGTGCAACGCTGTTATAGTTATGGCGTCCATATTATCTCTGTTATAGATAATCCAATCATAATTTAAAAACATTAAAAACTAACGTAGACCTTATACTAAGGTTAAGAATTAAAAAAGGTGACTGAATAATTTTAACAATCCAAGAACAAAAAACATCATTAGTTTATAGTTATTGACAATGAATGACAATACAGCGGAAATACTGTAAATAGGTGTTAAAACGAGAAACAAATGTTTGCTATTGAAAGGCCAATGTAAGTGTGTATGATATAGTTTTGTTGTGTGGAAGTGGAAGTACTAGGCAATGTTATTGAAGGGAAAAAGCTGTATAATTTGGATTAATTGATGACGCAATATCCGACGTTAATATGCCCAACTGGGAAATAAAAAAAGTTCAATCCATTTCAATCAACGATGAAGATGGAATGGGATATCAGATTATATTATCAGTAATTAAATATATCGGATTAACGGCGAACATTTTGTGTAGACCTATTTTTAATTTGATAATATCAGGAACCATTTTAAAATGGCGGCAGAAGTTATTTTTACGTTTTGTATAAAATTGGAAGCGCACAGAGAAAGTAAATAAATTGACATTAGTTGTTGCATTTACAAAATTAAAATGTTATAACCAGTAATTAGCCTAATCATTGACAAGAAGTTTTAAAACCAAAAACACTCAAAACTCGAAAAAACCAGCCAACATTTAGAGTAGTATTTTTAAACAATAACAATAAAGATAATTATTTTGATTAAGTTTTTTTTTTTAAAGCTATAAGAAGTATCGTACAACTTTCATTTGATATCCCAATTGACCTAATTTGTAACTTTTTGGACATTTGCTTCTTCAATTCGACTAATTTAGGTCATTTTTTTTTTAAATATCAGATTGTTAGCTATGTATGGTAAAATTGTCAGTTTGAGTTCTGAGAAAGAAACTGAGTAGGCCTAAATAAAAATACAAAAACCAAAATATTGAAAATTTAGGATCAACATCTTGAAACAGGACCAAGTAAGTAAGATCACACTTCCTATTTCAAAACACCGTTAGGCCTACTTTTAAAACACAGTTAAAATTATCACAACCCTCAAACCCCCCCCCCCCCCCCTAATTTGACATTCGGGGCACTGGAATTAGATAAATATATTTTCCCTTAGATTCTTTAGCTACGAAATAGTGGAGGTTAGGTTGAAACAAAAAACCTCTCATTCGTTTGCTCGCTATTCGTACCTCTCGGTTGGCTAGTAGGCTAAAACTCTGAAAGAACCGATTAAGTTGTCTCTATTTGTATATGGTGATGTGATACAATTGACGGTTTCAGGTTGTTGATGAATGTAGTTTATCCACTCCTCGACCTATCGAGGCAGGAGTTCCCCAAGGCTCAGTTCTGGGACCGTTACTGTACCTTCTGTACACTAATACCATTCCAGTCATCCCCAAAGTATCATTGCGACTCTTTGCTGATGATGCTGTGTTTTACTACAGGTCACTTAACCCTGAATATGGTTCGTCAGTCATCTAACAACAGTTGGATAGGCTGAAACCATGGCTCAGGAAGTGAATAATTGCAGTAAACACAGATAAAACACAAGCCATCCACTTCTCTATAAAGCGTAGAAAACTCAATGTGCAACTAACAAATTCCCCATATCATGGAATCGTCATGTCAGATATCTTGGAATCACGCTTGACTCTAAACTAAACCTGTTCCGTCACGTCACGTAAACACTGTCTAGGGCTAAATCTGTCGGCGGCGGCCAATAGCCCACATCAGCACAGTACTCGCATACGCATCCCTACCTTGGTATTCTCTTCTGTCTGTTGCTTGGAAGATCAGGTTGGACTCCTTCAAAAATAAAACTCTTGGTTGAATCATAAACTCCCCATGGTACGTATCGAACGTAACCTTCTCTCATAACAAAATCCTCACACTCGAGGAGTTCATTCTTACAATCTCACTCAGACACAGAGCCTAAGGTTCTCACCACATTCGCCTACAACAAATCATCACAGATCCTGCACTTCTGCAGGACGAAATAAAACCTCCCTTAAGTCTGGTTTACGAACCACCATAAGCATTTAAAAAAATCCAAGCTCATTATTAAACATTAAACACTTTCAGTAAATATATTCAGTGTATAACATGGATTCACCATCTCGTTTCCACACAAAATTTACTTTCCCTAAAAAGTCATTAATTTCAAGAAAGACATGTTTTTAGTTACAGACATGAGGCCATTGTTTTACAGATGCTGTCATTTATTAAGACCCCTCAGGTCTTGTCATGTTCCCAGCGAATTGTCATTAGGTTTACTTATACCTGTTTACCATTACGTAACCCATATCCGGACTTTATAGTGTTTAGGGCACATATCATAATCGAAATATTTTTTTAATATACATTGTTATCACTAACTAATAACGCGAAGAGTTGCCCGCCCTTCTAACCTTGTGGCACATTACACAATCCGTATCTGGGGTTTTGGTGATTACACAAAGGTCAACAGAAGCAACTGTTGTCAAAAACTTCTAAATTCAGTCAAGGTAATTGATACCGTACTCAAAAGTCGAACGAAGTAATGCGTAGGGGTAAGAAAGTTTTACATATATTGGACCCATTCAGAGGCAAAGAGTGACTACGACCCTTTTTCGGTTATTCCCTGCACAGAGCAATAATGATTTAAAACGGCATTTTTAACTAAGGTTTTACCCAAAAGTTTGATGAGAAACCATTAAAAAAATAATTACAATTTTCTAATTTTGATACAATAATAACCTCAATAGAACTATAGTAAATAAATAATAATGTTAAATATGTTTTAATAAGTATGATCAAATAGTATTAGAACTTGCACTAATTAATTCTTCACCCATAAACGCATTAATTTAAAAGTAATTAATTTCGAATAATGAAAGTCGAAACCAAGAACGAATAAATTTTTAGACTAGGCCTACTATTAATTTTATATTCTGCAGCAAGTAGTATGTATTGTTTTTGCACATGCACAACCAATTACGTATGTTTGAAGTGACCTTAGGCTATCATACAATATAAATGTTCCAATTTGAAATAATTGTAACAATCCAACAATAAAATTGTAATAATCCAAACAAGAGTAGCCTATTATTTTATTTGCCTACATTATTTCAAATTATGCAACACTTGAAAGCCTTCTTGCATTTATAATTTTGTATATTGATGTACTCCAGAATATGAGAATATAAATTGTTCATGTAACTATTAATTCTTTTATGCGTGTGTTGGCCTACATTATTTCAAATTTTATAATACTTTATAAAAGCCTAGACCCACTTTAAAAATGTTCGACCCATTACACCAGTCGTGGATCCAAAACATTATTATTATCGTCAATAATATTAATTTACGTCATACCGGGAAGTTGATCGATCGTGTGAAAAAATTATAAGCATTCAACTTTCAAGAATGTTATAGGTTTAAAAAAATTTAAACTGCTAGTATTATTCATTGCAGCCAACATTAAGAAATTATAGTTCCAGAAACACAAAATAATTTGTTAAAATTATGTGTTGCTGTTCTAAACTCCACTTTAAGAAGGACCGCACTTAGCCCCATTTATACTCTGTCTAGTTCAAGTTGGCCGATGGACCCCGAACTATCTGAGGCCACCCCTATAATCCCTCGCCGTTGTCCGCTGCGGTTGCCTCCTACGAGCGCCCTGTCCATCGAGCGCCATGTCCATCGAGCGCCCACTCTCGGGTTGACGAGGGTCAGAGGGGGGTTGACAGGTCTAGGACCTTTTCCAACGAGCGCCGCATTTCTGTGTCACCCCCTTCGACCACCTGCACTTGTAGTATTTACTTCTGATCCTCTATCGCGTGAATTGACACGATCAGTGACATCGAAAAACATTCCTTAAATAGGCCCCCATATGCTTGTATTTAAAACCTTTCTTATAGATAATCGCAACGATATATAGTTTATAATATTACAGTAACGTTATATCAATAGCCGCTGTCGGATTTGTAATACTAGAACTAAAAATATGATACAAATATTACAAATTATTTCCAAAAATATTCTTAAACAAAATACCTACCAAATCTTTTATTTGGTATTTTACCAGGTGCTATTTACTGAATCACTGTTTCTAGTAAGTTGTAGATACCTAAATATGAAACACCTCAATTCTGTCCTAAATTAAACGGTAATTTTTGTAAGCAGTGCCATGCGTGTTATAAGCACGTGTATAAACAATTTAATAAGCCAGTATTAGGTCATGTCCCTCAAAAGAGGATTTAATATTTCTAAATATAACTTGAATAGTTTAAAGAAAATGTCAACTTTAATACCTCTTAAATATTCTATTAGTGGAAGAAAAGTGCGAAAAGGTTCATTGTTAGTGCCAGCCAGGATTGCGTGCCCACTTATAATCAAAGGCACCTCTAAATCAAGGTGGGCCTGTCACGAATCATCGCACATGGTTTTCCAGACCTAATTTCGTGACAGGGGGTCCAAACAAAGGCCCGCGGACGCCATGAACCCGCACGATTGTTATCGCACTCGGACTAATTGGCCTAATCCAAATTTGCTTCGTCATTTATAAAAAAAATATTTTTAATGGATATATTGTTTTGTTTATTTTTGAATTTTGTATTTTTTTTTACTTTTAATGTAGATTTGTAGTGAAAATTAATTAAACATGTAGTTTGGTAGGTAGGAATGACGTACTTAGTCCAACTTCAAAATATAAGACATGGTCTTCAACATTGTGCCCTGTCCGCTTCATACATTGCAGTGGTTCTATGAATACTCCCGTCCAGTACTTCTTCTTTCTCTTTACTTCTGGCAAACCATGTGCGATGATTCGTGACAGGCACGCCTTGATTTTGAGGTGCCTTTGACTAAAGTGGGCACGCAATCCCGGCTGTCGCTAACAACGAACCTTTTTGCACTTTTTATTCCACTAATAGAACACTTAGAGTTAAAGTTGATGTTTTCTTTTATGATTGATGTATAAACTAATCAAGTTATATTTAGACATATTAAATCCGCTTTTGAGGGATACGCATGCTTATATTATGTTTAATTTAGGGTTTTATAACATTTGTAGCTGATTTGAGGGGATACATATTTAGGTCAGAAGTAAATACTAGAAGTACAGGTAGTCGAAGGGAGTGACACAGAAATACGGCGCTAGTTGGAAAGCTCCTAGACCTGTCAACCCCCCTCTGACCCTCGTCAACCCGAGAGTGGGCGTTCGATGGACATGGCGCTCGTTGGACAGGGCGCTCGTAGGAGGACACCGTCCGCTGCCTAGGCGATGAGTCACCCTACTGGCTGTGTTTATACAATGGTACACTTTCTTAACAGAATAATAATTAAACATTTTTAAAAGTATATTTGAAATCTACTAAAAAAGTTATGAAAAATTATACCAAACTCGACCTAGGTATTAGAACATTTAATCTGATTATGACAATGTTTATAAAAGAACAAATCTGGTAACAAGAATCCATTTTTAAGAAGACATCTTGCAAGTGAACCGATCAGAAGCAATTTCAGACCGCTGAAGGTTTAATTACACTGATTTAAATAAAAACCCCGAACCACAAAACAAGGAACAAAACAATAATTAAATTATAATTTGTAGGAATTTTGTAGGAAAATTCATGTTATTAACGAACATATTTACAATTTAGTTATTGTTTTTGTTCCTTGTTTTGTGGTTCGGGGTTTTTATTTAAATCAGTGTGATTTTGTCGCCACAGTGATCTTTTATTTGTTTAAGTTTAATAGTTAATAAACTATTGTATAGTATTGTATTTTTATTGTTGTATGGGATTTGTATTGTATAGTATTATATTGCATTGTGTATAGCATAATATTGTGTATATAACTTTTTCTCCGATTGTTATTGTAATTTGTATTAAATACATTATATCTCAGTAAAAAGATTTACTATTATTAACAAATTCTACGGTCAATTTACGTTTACCCAAACAGTCCCTAAGTAAAGCTTTTAATATTCATTACAGCTTAAAACTTGCCTTCTAAATTGTCTAAATAAAAAGTCACAGTCGCAATGTAAACAATTCTTAATAAAGTTCGTATTAAATGTTCTAATACCTAGGTCGAGTTTGGTATAATTTTTCATAACTTTTTTAGTGGTTTTCAAATATACTTTTAAAAATGTTAAATTATTATTCTGTTAAGAAATTGTACCATTGTATAAACACAGCCAGTAGGTGACTCATCGCCTAGGCAGCGGACATCTGCGAGGGATTATAGGGGTGGCCTGAGGTAGTCCCGGATCCATCGGCCAACCTGAACTAGACAGAGTATAGTAAACCCTAGATGTGCGCCATTGTTTTTAATTAATACATTTTAAAATAAATTTCAGGAACAAATATCAATACGATTTATTTTGTGCAGATTATTAACGTTACGATTTTAGTAGATTGCTACCCAGGGCCGGCCCAAGGAAAAATCTATACCCGGGCAATGATCTTTGAGTCGCCCCTCTTAAGGGGTCTGAAATAATAATTGTATATATAAATTGGGACTTTTGGGTTGATGATTAAATTTTTAAATTACCATCGTTGACATAGACTAGTCCCATACAGAGAGTACAGAGTTATTATAGAGTGGCTTTCCCTATACTGAATGCATGCGGGGCAGTGAAGCCAAAAGGGCGTAATTAAATTGTGACACAATACACAGCGGTTGCGTTAGCGATTTTTTTAACAGTAATTTAAGTAGGTTTTTTGTATAAAATAAAGTATTTGTCAAATTTCAACAGCTTTTTAACATTCCATTGTACAAAATTTGCACTTGAGTTAAATTTTATTGTTTGCAAATAAATAAATGGTAAAACATGCCTCTAATAATTGTTGAAATAAGAGTTTCTGAAACTTTCAGCGCTTTGTATTTTGACAGGATAAATTATCGAAATTGACCACTCGCCCGCCCCTGTTGCTACCAAAGAATATTACATGTACGATTTTACTAAATAAATGATAAACAACAACATTTTATAAGCGTAGGTAATTGATGTTTTAAGTGTAAATAATGTGGTTTTATAATTTTATGATACACTGTTTCAGTTGCAAAACAAAACCAAATAAAATGGAAGGAAAACAGTTGGCAACGGGGTTTGTCTTCATCTTAGTATGTGTAGCAGTTCCATCAGGTAAGTACCAACTACTCTCAACCCTCTAACCATTTAACAACACTAATCACTGTAGGCCGCAGATGGAGAGAATACTAGGCAAATTTTCATCCTCACCATTACGGTCAAGTCTAAACACATTCGATTTACAAGTTAGAAAAAATAATCACAATACTAGATAACTTTCCTAACAATAACTCCGCAGAGCTGATGCTATGCGTAAATAGCAGTACTTTGGGGGATCACTCTGAAATACAGAACTACTCAACTTGAAAGCATACGCTGACTCTTCTACTGGAATCGTTATTACTAAATGTTGTCAGTAACATGATTTACATGAGTTAAAACTGACTGCCCTAGACTGAAGCCCTAGGATCGGTGTAAAATTGCATCCTTCTGCATGTCTTCGTTTGAAAAATTGTAAAGCCATTCTGATACTTCTTGATATATTTTAAATTATTTGTAAACTACTTTTGGTATATTTTTAGGTTGGGAATCTGTATGGTAATCAGACATGTATTACCATAAAAGTATCGTTAAAAAACAAACACGGCAAACGGTAACAAGAATTTCAAAGTAGGTTCTACTTGCAATATTACTAATATAAAGGTCTTTAAAGTTATTGCAAAGGCTAATGTACAGTTCAGCAATTATTCTTCTGCGTGCATCGACCAACAATGTTGATGAGACGCGAAATAAGACCAGAATATAGTTCCTTTTTAAGGTAATAAAGTATTATAAAATAAATTCAATCAGGATCATTTATATTCACCAGTAGAAAACAACGAAATGTGGAAGAAAAATGGAACGACGCAACAAATTTAAATGGTAACTGAAACTAATCGACTCGTACTGAGCGAAACAAATTCCAGCAAACAAACATCTTCGCACAAAGAAACAAACGACTGACGATAAGTTTGTACACCAGCCAATGATTGCTGGTTTATCACTGAAGAAGTTCGATCAATTATCACGTCCAAGTACAATGCTGCCGTTTTAGAAAGTCCAAATTTGTCGTTTTTGCTGCACTTTACAGATAGCTTAAATTTTTACACTTTTTCTTTGCTTGAAAACTGATTTGAAGCTTGAATGCGAGTGACTGACCCATTTTGTGAGAAATGTGACATGTTTTAGTAATACCATACTCTAATTGAATAAAACTTATTAGATAATATAAGCAGCAAATAGGCCTCGTATATATTAGGCCTAAGAATTACAGTCTACAATATTTTGTTTCTTTCCGTACATTCCGACTGTCATTATTGTTTCTTCTCAGGTTTCTCTTCGTCATATTACACACAAAAACACTTACTCGCACTTATTATAAAAAAAAAACATTTTGACTCATGAGTCATGATTACGTACATTGCCTGATGTCCCGGTGCGTACTGCAGGTATGCAAGTGTTAGTCGTCGGGAAGGGATGTTTTTGTATCCTTAAAGCTGATAAAGCTTTTAACAAAATGATTAACCCATTCGCTTCCATCTTAACAGCTTTACCCAAAATACACAAAACGGATTTCCCAATCAGACCACTAGTCAATTTTACAGATTATCGAAAATTTTGGACAGAATATTAGTTTTATATTTCAATAATCAGTTTACAATTTTGTATTGCTAAAGTTACAATATATGTAGCACAGTTGTAACATTATCAGTTGTAATTTGGTACATTTTTAACGGTTTAACCAGTGCATTATTATGCTCAAATCTACTATTAGGATTATTTACAAAATCAATATTAGCTTTCCTCTTGTATTGAAGTGTTAATATGTTCATTATCAGTACAAATTAAGCGAATGCTAAGAACTTCTAACTTGTGTTTTGTGTTTCCAGCTGTATCCGGAATAAGCTGCTTCCAGTGCAACTCTTGGAAAGACAAGGACTGCCCTAATATTCAGCCCAACGAGACTAACAGCCAATACTACAAACTTTGCAATGACACACCTGTAGGTCACGAGCCGTTTTGCAGGAAGATTGTGCAAACAAGTAAGGTTTTAATTGGTACCTACCAACAGACAGCCCTTACAGCACGGTTTGCGTTATGACACCGTCCTTACTACAGCATTTCGCACCTGAAGAATTTAAGGGAAATATTTTTCAAATCTAAGTGCTCAAAATGCATATTTTGTGAGTCGTGGTCGTCTTTAAAGAATTTTTAAACATAGGTCGAGAGTCACATCATTTTAAAAGTCAAGAGGACAACCCTAAACGTGTAAAATTTTCGTTTTTGAATTTGTATTTACTTTCATTAAACTGTACGATTTTCAGAACTAAAAATTTTACTAATGATGTACCTTTTCAACTGATGTCCGACTTGGACACTTTTCTAAAAAAAATTCAAACATAGAAAAAATATTGAATTTTCAGCAAGTGAAAAGCCCATACCAAAAATGTTTAAATGGTAATGTGGGTAGATGTCAATGTTATGAAGATTAAAAAAAAGCTAAAATATAGAGCATAATTTGTTGATGATTTTTTCATAACTCATTTATGCACCCGATTTGTGTCGCGCGACATTGTATAATGATGAAATGTTAAAAAAAACGTACGATTTCAAGTAGCGCGATTTCCAGTATTGCCAACCGAATGTTCCACTTTCGCTTCATTCGATCAAATGGATCCGTGAGTGGTGTAGCCTCTACGCTTATTACTGTTTTATATTAAAAAAAAGAAGGAAACGAAGATGGGACGTCCATCCCAATGGTCAATACGGACTGACAAATAAAACAGACAAGATAAATAATGCCAGACCTGTTGGCAGCACTGCTCGCAAAGTCGTGCGATTTCCAGTATTGCCAACCGAATGTTCCACTTTCGCTTCATTCGATCAAATGGATCCGTGCGTGGTGTAGCCTCAACGCTTATTATTGATTTAAATTTAAAAAAAGAAGGAAACGAAGATGGGACGTCCATCCCAATGGTC
>JAGFPH010000073.1:296984-330317 GCA_018207615.1 Philaenus spumarius
AAATAATGCCAGACCTGTTGGCAGCACTGCTCGCAAAGTCGCGCGATAAATGGTAGTTATAAGTCGCGCGATTCCTAGGAGAACGCGACATGATTTAAAAACAGCGCGACACGAAAAATCGCGCGATTGTATGTTGCGTGAATAAATGCTACTATTTAACTCAATGACTCAATGCTCCTTTAAATCGCGCGAGTTCATATCACGCGAAGCAAATCGCGTGCATAAATGACGCCTAATGTAATTTTCTTTGTTTGCTCTATGCGTTTCAATTTTACTTTCTCACTATACTACATAGTATAGAAAAAGTATAGTGATCGCAAAACAAATCAATGTTGAGATTTTTGTGGAAATATGCGTTTTGGGAACCCCTGAGTCAAAAAAAATGGTTTTTACAAAATGTCTGTCTGTATGTCTGTATGTATACAAAGCTAGAGCGAAAACTATTCGATCGATTTCAAACAAATTTGCACCAAACATGTCAAGTAGGCCTGTATAGATGCACGAAAAAGGTTTTGACAATTTTTGCAAAACAACCCCCTTTTTGGCAAAAAAAACCCAAAAAATCAGTTATTATTTTTTTATAAAAAAACGGCTCTATCGATTTTGATAAAATTTGGCTTATTTGTAGCCTTAATGTACCCTACCATATGCAAAAAACCACCACATCTTTCTAAAAATTCTCGTTTAGCTAACAATAATAATAGTAACTGATTTTTGGGGGTGTTTTGGTCATAAAGGGGGTTGTTTTTCAAAAATTTTCGAAACCTTTTTCGTGCATCTATACAGGCCTAATTGACGTGTTTGGTGCAAATTTGTTCGAAATCGATCGAATAGTTTTCTCTCTAGATAATAATATTTATTAGTTAATCTCCTACTTTAATAAATCACCTCTCCTACCCCTCCTACAATTATGAAGTCACAGTGAATCTGTTTAATAATTTAAATATGTTTGTGAGCAAGTATGTGCCAGTTCCTGGTACCGTTTATTTTACAAAAAATGAGGTTCCTTATAAAAAAGTAAAATACGGTCGATTTTAGCAGCTATTTTAAATTGTCGCAGATATTAACAAATATTGGATTCAAAAATTGTTCCGCTTTAAAAACACTTTAATTTGATTTACTGTGCAACTAAACTTACCATTCGACATTTTTTAGATATGAGGTTTTTCATTTCTCATGAATTTCAGATTTTTTAATTGATGGAAAACTTTTGTGGAAAAGTGCCCAAGTTGGACATTGTTTGAAATTAGTAAATCGGTAAAACTTTGAGTCGTAATACGATCATTAAATAGTAGTAAATTAAATACAAAACCCAACATTTTGTACGTTTATGGCCTTCATCCTGAATCGGTACCAAGTAAGTCAAAGTTATCCCATCCCAAAATAAGCCTTTTTGGAGTATAGGGATTTGAACTAATACGTCCTAAGTTCTTTATCTATGTCCGAATTAGTGGGGTTGTAGGCGAAACTAATTCGTTTCCTCGATAAACGTACCGTGCAGCTGGTCTGTTAATAGTAGCCTAAAATAGTATGAAGCCTGCTAAATTAAAATTGAAGAGCTGAATTGAATAAGCAATAAAAGTAATTTAATACCACATCACTTTACGTACTGCATTATGATTAGTTATTCTTTATAAGTTTAACCTTTATGATCCTATTTTATAAACGGTTAACGTACCAACCTTCGCTATAAGCCTGTTTGTGGCTGCAGCAGTGTAACTTTAAACTAAGAATGGTATTTGAATACCGCGAACCTTATAACATTCTAATAATAACGATGATCGAATCCAATGGCAGAGCTTATACAATTCTGGATACAGTAGGGCCTAGTATAAGTTTCCCCAGTGGTTATTCGCGTTGTAACTCAGTTATACAATTTTTAACTCATTCATGTGTGTCCCGACCTGTCATTCGGTAAGCTGCAAAAATCGAATTCGGGGAACTTGTTCTCTTTCATGGCCTTTTTCGATCTGAATTAAATTACAGTTATTTTCCGGTAGTTTACTAAAATAACGTAAATTGTATTTTCGTGTCGTTTTCATTCACAGCTGAGTTACTAATTGCGTTTTATTATAGGAAATTCATAAATTAACTTGAATTATATTTTCATTATAACACTACTCCGAAAACAGCTGTTTTCTTTACCTGTTCATAGACAAGTACGTCCTTCTTTCCTGGCTTTCCGAGTTTGCATCTCGACCTTGCGACCTCGGGTTATCGACTGCGCTCTGCGAGTTTGCCCCTTGACCTAGGATTTTGTAGGGCCTACTGTTTCGCTTCGCTCAGCGAGTTTGCATCACGGCCGTTGGCCTCGTAACAGAAACTGCCCTACGGTGAAATCACCTCGTTGATTTGAACCAAGCACTTTTAGGTATTTTACTTTTTGATCGATTTTGAGGGAACCAGGAGAGCTATAAGGTCTTGTAAAAATCAAAATCTACAAAACCCCAAAAAGTTTCAATCTGGTACGAAAAATTAAAAAAAATTAACTTCCTGTCAGTAAAGTGCTTCCGGTTGTTTGATTTTTTGGCCAACGAACTCGTCCGAGTGACTCAGAAAACCAACGTGTGTCCCAAATTTCGACTGATTTAGACGTAAAATGCGGCCATTAGAGAGCGAACACTTAATTATATAGTATGCATATCATTTTTGATGACACTCCAAAATATGTTCTGGGGACCATGATCGGTGATCATTGACTACTCCCGACCTTAAGTTTCACCGTAAGAGTCACTGGAATAGCTCATATTTTTCCTAAGGAAATTCGCTAATAAACATTGAAGATTTATGTAAACAGCTGATTACAACAATAAAACTCGTATTTACTACAGATTAGTTCCAAAGCCATGAAGTAAGAGTAAACGTAGTGATTTATACACTTTTTGTGTTTCATAAATGCAATTCAGGGAGCGACGAATATATGAACAGTTTCCAGTGCTGCGTGAAAATCCAGCACTCGACTGCTCACCCGGCGGACTATGGTGCTGGCACAGAAAATCCTACTTAATGGATTGTAACGTAATGTACTATTAATTACTGGTGTTCGCCGTTTTGTTTTGGACTATGATTTAACTCCAATAATTCATAAAATTATCGCAAAGAGTTTTCTTTCGCCATTGTGTTTTAAATTACTTTTTAACTCTTGTAGTTCATAAAAAATAACACAAATGATACTCCAGTTCGGGGTTTTTGAACTTATTTTAGACGGACATGCTTTAGTTTTGAAGGTTGCTGGACATTCTATTACTTAAAGATACTGACTGTTTTACATACATCTTAAAAGTCCAAATATTTAAATTTCTCCATCGTTATTTAACTTATGGTTAACCTTATGAAATAACATATAACTTAATCATTTGATATGAAAATAATGTACCGGTACTATGTTAATAATACTAAATCCATGTACATGCATGCTATTAGCTAATATTGTATAAAGATTTTTTTAAGATTCAATTTTAAATTCTGAATTCGATCCATATCTATAAAATATAGAAAAACTCTAATTCTTAAATTTGATGTTTTGTTACCATTTTAAACAGGTTTAATTTTACGGTTTACTTTTGTAAATGGTTGTACGTGTTTTCCAATCAAAGATTCAGTGTTAATGATAAAGTACGTACATAATCATAGTTACAAAAACGATTATAGTTTAAAAAATACAAATGCTTTATATAGTTTATAGTAGGCTATTTTTTACTAACCAAACTTTATGAATGCTTTAGTTTTGGAACGAGATAACATGGTTCGAGTGGTGCGGAAATGTGGTTGGGAGAAACACCCTCGGCTTGATTGCTACAAATACAGCGACGATGATCACATTGAAGAAGTATGTCAGTGTTTCGAGGATGGATGTAACAGCGCTTCGAACAGTCGACTAACTCTAGTTACACTTTTACTGTCATTTGTAGCTATATCGATAGTTCACACATTAAGTAATTCTAATCACTGTTTATAGCAGTTTAATTGTAACCCTATCAAAGTGATAAAATGTATATTCAACATACAATTGTACATGGACGGATTAGGTTCAATCGATCTCGTAATTTTTAAATTTGTGAAAAAACTTATTTTTAATTTAGTGTGTGTAATGCTGTACAGTGTACAGCCACAAGGACCAGTTTTAGATAAAAGTATTACTGTTATCCCAACCATCAAGTTGAAAGAATTGTCAATATATAATTTGTGTACCGGTATAGCATATTTTACTTAAAATAATATTTAAAAAAACATGTATTTTGCATATTAATATTTATTAAATTCAATATTTCCTAAAACAGTGTGTACAGTGTGATTCCTCGAACCTATATCATATTTAATTTGTAACCTGTTTAAGAATATCCGTTACACATTACACTTACCTTGAAGGCCTGACTAAGGATGCAATGGCTGTAAATCATCTGTGTTTATATGTATACATTTATTTATTTACCATAAAATCAAACCAATAATTTATTTACTCTTTTATAGTAAATAACAATAAATTACTCCTAAATGGTTACAAAATACATGAAATTACTGATTTATAAACAAATAACATAAATTAAAGAATTTTTTTTTATTTGGGTACGATAACCTGTTACAAAAATATAATTTGATAATATTTCTCTAAATAAGTCTCTTCACACACATCAGTTCAATTTCGGTGCAGGTCAGAGATATCAGTCACATATCTTACGAATATATTCTTAGATCGACTTTCTGTTGCGCCATCTACACTAGTCCTGCTCAGTTTCGGTGCAGGTCCGTCAGTCTTGCTTCAGGCGTCAGTCATATTTAGATTTCTTCCAACCGACATTTTGTGATTATTTGGACACCTGGAGGATGAGTCTGACGATATTTACAGTCTTCTACTAACATAATTACGAAATTATCAAAATGAATGATGAAAAGTTGATAGAGTATGTTCTCCAACATGTTACTTTGTATACATTTTTTTTCTTACTCAGTCTTCTTGGCCAGAGAAGGTACTGTGGGGCTCGATCCGATACCTACTCGAACCCATCTACCCACCTCTCTCTCCAAACAGCTCACCGGGAGGGGTAGCAGCGTCTAGGGAAAACCCATAATGACTGCAAGAGTCAATCTAAAACTCAATGAAACAGAAATGTGTTAGCGACATGCACTGAAATAGTAGTAGGTAGACGGAGTAGAGAAGGACGTCTCTTTTAAATCAAAACCACCTCCCTCCCCCCAAGTGGAAGTCACTCTGAACCGAACACAGGCACAAGAGTAATGCACCGACCAGAGGTACAAGAATACCGTGTCCATTTGTACACGGCTGCGAAGAATGATATTTGGGAGAAGATAGGTAAAATAATGGAAGAACCTAGTTTCATCATCCGCCAGTTCATTAAATTATGTGGCGAATTCTCCCTCACTTTCCCTTTTCCTCCACATATCATGAACCCAAATTATTTTTTTTATCATTTTCATGATCTTCAAGCTCTTCATCGTCTAAGGTTATCGCTATTATATCAAATTCTTTTTCAGTAAACTTTGCCATAAAAATTGTAAAAATATAGAAAATTATTGAAGTTAATACTTCTTTGGGCGCGTTGGGTAGCTATGTTGGAAGTGGTTGGATGGGTATAAAACTCACATCACACTGTACTCAATAATGTATGTGTACCTCATCTGACTTGAAGCAGAAGAAAGTTGCGCACCGCGTAGATAAGTATGTATGTAGTATTTTTCTGTATTCAACGATTAGTTTGTGTATCTAAATATAAATGTATTATGTTAATTTTAACTGGTAAACGTGTACAAATATTATAAAACTGTAGGCATATATGTTAAAATTTTGTATTTATATAGGCTACGTTAACTATTTAGATGTAATTAATAATCGAATATGTTTATATGTTATACGAAGATGTACGAATGTTTCCGAAGCTAAACGAATCTGTATTATTTAAATGCGTATAAATGAATGTATTGATAAAAGGCTGTATTTATATTCATTTAATGTATTAACTTCTGTCGGCTAGTCCCGTTCGGACTGGCTAAGTTTTTTTAATTTCATTCGCATACATCAAACTGCACTTGACTGTGACTATACTGACTGACAAATCTCGGTTGCACCTAAGACTGAAGTGTGACTTGACTGAGACTGAACTGTGACTGACTGAGACTGACTGTGACTGGACTGATGTTGTGTGAGTGGACCTTATATAATTTGGTTTATTTGGATGTAATTTAACTGATATAGGCTAAGTCAAGTAGGCATATGTATTTCTTTAACTCAGAATGACAAAATTCCCATAGTAATGTTAAAGAACAAGATCCATTAGATCAGAGATTGTCAACCAACTGACATTTTTTGTAGCCTGTGGGGATTTGAAGTGGGTATTTTAAAAATGAAACTAAAAATTACTGGTAATATTGAAAAACAAAAAATTGTATTATGTAAAATATACATGTAAACCGATAGAAGCTATAGATTTGAAAAATTGAAGTTTTTCATCAGTTTCTCTAATTTGTTAGCCCTCATTTACATTTCTGCAGTAAGAACTTAAAACAGTTCCTGATATGTTTAGCCAGAAACACACAAGTTAGTTTGAAGAGGAAACAAGTGTAAAGTCGAGGTTTTTATATACAATAGTTTAGTTTCGGTTATAATGGTGGTCAGCGCAAGTAAAAAGCTCGTAGTAATGAATGAGTCCGTGACTTCAAGAAATTAAAATTTTTTGAAGTACCGGTACGGTACATCAGAAACCAGTTTTTTTGGTTAGTCATGAATCAGTTGCTGATTGGAATTAATACAAACTGTGTTGCTAGAGATGTGGCGGATTGATTTGCAATGCGATTGCGATAATATCTTGAAACAGTTTCAATAGACTGATAAAAACATATTTCAAAAAATTTTACTTGTTTGGAATTTTCAGGAGCGCTTACAATCAATTGCTTCAATTGGACTAGAATATCAAACGATTATTTTGAAAAATGCTTACGATCACATCATTAAATAAAACCAGACATTAAACAACTTGTACAAAATAAACATTATCATTTTGTTCTATATTAACAAGAAAAATAAACTAAATTTATGTCTTAATAGTTTAACTTAATTTTGAACGACACTGTAATTTAATTTCATAAGGATAAAGCATTGATTGCTATATGCTACTAGAAAATAGTATTTCTTAAGAAAAATATGTCCTAAGCAAGTAATAAGAATGGTTTATTTTCAATCAAATCATGTATATTGCTGTATTAGCTGTATTGTTGGGGTCTATAAATTTGACAAATTACAAACCTGTAATAAATAGGCAGAAAAGAATGATAAGAATAGTTTAAAGAAAAAGAGATCAGAGTATTTTTCTAACTATTGAATACTCTTATTAAGAAAATTAGTTAAAATATTGTATTTATTTATTCATCTACCAGGAGACAATGTGATACATAGTCATTATTATTTTAACATCTTATACAAAATTAGCCATGCTTATATTTATATTTTATGCTTTATATTTGAAGTACTAAACCATTTGTTCATTCTTCAATAGAGTAAAAGAATTTTTGATTTAAATATTCCAATGTTCCTTTTTAAATTTTATATTATTTTAATTTTATGTGAAATGTAGTTATGTATTATGTTTTCAGAAATTTCTGGTGATTTAATAGTTTGAGAAAGTATAGTTAATAATTAACTGTGCATATTCCAGTGGTGTAGGGGTGACACTTTCAAACTGCTTGTGAAGGGTGTGACTATACTGATTGAAAATATTCTTCTTCAAAATTAGTACAAGTACTGTATTGTTTTTATTAAGTGATTTCAGTTTAAAATGAAGAAACTATACAGCTGCAAGTGGAAACCAAAACTGAAATAAATAAATCGGATAAGTCTGAATCCTAGGCTAGTGAAGTAAATGACCCCACCTCCTAACTTTGCATTCTGCAAGACAAAGATAATGTATTAGCCAATAGCATTGTTATGTAGCAACCCATTGTAAATGGGCTTAAATCAAGTTGTCATGTGCTACTACACTGAAGAAATAGATTCTGTCAGCAGAACACAAATTTCCTTCAGACACCACACTTAAATTCCTGGTAATGTGGTCACTGATGACTTTAGATTTAGCATTAGTGAAAATTTTTCATTGTAAGCTCACTCTAATCAAGGTCAGTACTGTCAGGTTCTTGAAGCCAACAGTATTTTTTGATCTTAATATCATATTTTTTATATGTTTTCTCAAAAAATTACCACAAAAACAAATAATTTTAAATAAAAACTGTGAAATATCAACTCCTATAAAAGCTAGTGTACGTACGAGCAACATTTAATATAACAACTGATTTCACCCATCATCTGTAATGTAAACCCAGTGAATATTATAGTTTGGGGTTATGTTTACAACTTCAATCATTATAATGTCTTGTGAAGTTGATTCTTTTAAATATGAGCTAAATAACTAATGTATGCTATAATATACGTTATAATATTTGCTTTGCGGTTATAAACTATATATAAATAAAACATTTTATCATAAATATATTTTTTATACAAATTTAAAGAAAAGATACATATTCCTTTAACTTAGGAAACATTCCTACATCTAAACAGCTGATTTCACCCATCATCTGTAATACACAAATCTATAGATGGATTTATTAGACGGCGACCTGCGCGGAAAATCTTGCTCATGTGGGAAAGGTCGGTGAAGGTTCCCCACCACCGCGCACCTCGTATTTGCTGCTGAGATCTGAAAAGAGGATATGACTGGGGGATGGGGTTGCGTCGGCCCACGAGGTGCGCGATGGTGGGGAACCTTCACCGACCTCTCCTACATGAGCAAGATTTTCCGCGCAGGTCGCCGTCTAATAAATCTATCTATAGCATAGATGTTACACAAATCTACCTTTGGGTTATGTTTACAACTTTAATAAAATATAAGTCTTGTAATATTAATAACTTCTACATCATTTGATCTATCAATATGAAATAAAAATCAATTACGAGATAATATTTTTATCTTTCTTTAAATATGTAATAACTTACATAAATACACAATTTTAACAAATATTCATACAGTTTTATAATTATACACATTTACCAAGTTAAAAATCCCTGTCAGCATAGTTAGGTAGGCCTAGATAACATGTGTTGTTTTAAAATAGTATTTTGTTGAATGACCTATTTCTGATGTGTATCTAATTAATCCGCTTGTGATTTTTCACGGGGGTTTACTAGTTTACACATAAAAAGAAATGTATATAACATCAAATTTTTTTTTTATGTATGAACGGTTTCGACTCTGAAATACTAGACAAACTGATATTTAAGCACAGAAAGAAGATCAATCGCAACAACAGATTCCAACAGACAATGAATGAAAACAATAAAAAATTTATACCTATGAGATTCAATCGCATTCTAGACCGTCCCACCAACAACATATTCAGGAAACATGGATTTAATATCGCATACCGCACCTCCAAAAATCTGGGTAACATCCTTAACACCAACTCAAAAATAAAAAATCGTAAACAAATATGAAAATAGTGGTGTTTACAGGATTGAATGTAACGACTGCGATAAAATTTACATAGGACAAACCGGCAGATCTTTTGCGAAAAGATTTAAAGAACATTTGCCTATTCATAAAAACCCCCTCTCCAGAATCAGATCTAGTTATGCTGAACATTTGATTGACACTAACCACACCTACACTGATATAAACACTAACATGACCATTATCCATAAAGAAAGGAAAGGCCGTCGTCTCAACGTATTGGAGGAATATAGCATTTACACTTCCCAGAAGGAAAACCCTAACGTACTCCTGAATGACAAATTGAGCTTTGCAGCTAACCCCATCTATGACTTAATCTTTAATCTCTAAACAAACAAATACAGCTGACCTATTACCAATTCACAAGCAATTTTTTCTTCAGTTCCCGTTCGGAAGCACAGTAACTATGCCGTGGCCACGCAAATATTTATTTCATGAAACATTTGACGAGGAGTTATATCCGATAAAACTTTGTACTTTTGTGACGTGTTATCGTGTGTGTTCAGTGTTATTGTGTATTGTTTTATTTAAGTGTTGAGTCCTACACCTGACGAAGCCGGCTGTGAACGGCGAAACAGCGCTGTAGTGTAACTACAAAAATATCAAGAATTGCTCCGACTACTGTATAAAGTAAACTATATATATTGTATATATATCAGCAATTCGTAAAAAGCGAATAAACTTTATAAACCTTCACGGTATTATAAAGAACATAAAACAAATTTTATCTTTTTATAATATTAGTATAGACTATGTAAAATTTGAGGCTGTGACACACAAACATACATGACCAACTAAAATGAATCAAATTAACATTATCAGAATGTTTAATTGCACAAAAATTAACTTTTCTGTTAAAATGTAGTTCTCAGTTTACTAACTCAGCAGTGTCTTATTACAATGTCTGTATTATTCATTAAAATTAAATAAGAATTATAATCGGAAAAAACTAGACATGTCTAGTTTTAAGGAATACAGTACAACTTGTATTAAATATATATATATATATATAGACGTAAATGTAAGCCAGATCGAGGTCAACTGAGATAATCGTTCAATCTTTGTATCTTCGGACAAGTAAACAAGTTGTAGTGATGGTGGACAGTAAGCGTTGGCAGACTGTGGTGTGAATCTACACTAAAAGGTATGCTCTATTCTCCATTTTGGGTTTAATTATTCTTTACCACGAGCAAACAGTTTAGAGCTACAAGAGTAACCGTTAAAAGTCTAAACCTAATATAAACAAATTAAAAAATCAGTAAGGAGTACAATGCTCATCAATATGCATAGAAATGCAAGAAATTGTTAAACAATTTGTGAGATTTTGTTTTTTTAGTAGGAAAGGATGTTCAGGTGAGTCTCCTTCTGTTAAAACATACCATTTAAAAAAGTTTAGGCCTAACTTTTTTAATTAAATTTAAAAATCAGCTTTCATAGTAGACTACTTGTCCGTCCATCTAGATAGAGAATACTCAACTCAATACCATAATCTATAGCTTCTTTTATTTGATCTTAAATAGAGGAAGGGATTGTGTGTGTTTTTATACATTTTAAAAACAAAATTGTCCAAACATCTTTAAAAGCACCCCTATGAAAATGGTTTCATAGATGTTAGTCTGGTGGTGTTTATGGAGTTAGCTCCCCTCCAACTGAAAGAAAAATTAGCAAAGTAGGAAATCATAACAAAAAATGTTTACTACAAAGTGAATTAAGATTCTGCAATTTATTTATAATTTGTGCATTTTTTTAAATTAAAAAATCAAACAATTTTCCAACCCTCCCTTCCTGAGGTACTATAAGAGTCTAGTTATGATCATGAATGGTTTTATTTGTTTTCCGCGTGGTAGATAAACCACCTTTAGATTAAGATTAATTTCATGGAATAGATTGTAATATCTCTAACAAATAAAAATTGTGTGTTGTTTCTTAATACATATCACGAGTACTTTATCAGTAAAGGTCAATATATAAACTTTGGATCGCACTTTCTATTTATATCTATTATTATTAAAATTTTGTTATAATCATTCTAAAATGAACTAAAGTGACATTGAATTAATAATGTATTTTTACTTTTATTTATTTTACTGGTGGTTTTTGGTAATAATTTTAGGTACAGTGATTATATACACGCTCTATTTGAAAGTAAAAGCGAGCACAGTTCAAAAGTATACTGTATACATGATTTACATGCGCCAAGTGTTCAACCACTTGAAATTTCTGGGCATAAGTCAAAAGAGATTATTGTTAAGGAAATCAAATTGAACAACTTTGCAAATACTGTGGTAGTTCAAATTTCACATACATAATTTACCTTTTTATATTTACTCGCATTTTGTTGGCAGTTAAACAAACTTCAAGCAACATAAATAGTTAGAGCTAAAAGCAAAACTTGTTATTTTTGTTAATCAGAAATAATTTAACTTTTATTTTTCTTATGGCTAAAGTGGAAATTTCCAACAATTTCATGGACTTAATTGTCTTTTAAAAGAAAGATTCAATCTAAATATTAAAAAAACAAATAAGAGCTCATTTTTAGCGTGAAGAGAAAGCTCAGCCGAGGATAGAAAGGGTCGGCCACTTGCCCACCCGCCCATTATCTTTTGTCCCACAGTATTTTAAGGAAGTGACTCGCTTCACCAACTCGCCACACTATACCTAACTGCAGACTGTCTGTCTAACTATCTGTCGAATCAACAGTCCCTTTTTGTTTTGTTTCTCGCTAGACGTCTGCTAAGTTGTTAGTTGATCTGTCTTTCAATCAATGTACAACCGTTAAACTTGTGTGAAGTCCAGCAATAAATTTTTTTAACGATAAAGATGTTTTGATATTTATTCTTTTCAAAACAGTTTAGTTACAATCACTCTTTGCTAAATAGGTTATGAAATACTGTAAGCTATATTTACTGTATACTGTGTCACCAAAACACCAATTTTAATACGTTTTCTCACTTAAAACACAAACGGTATACATTTCATGAATTTTTTAGGCTTTTCCCCTCTAATCCGGACTTTCACTAGTCCAGACAGGGTCCAGTCCCGACAAGTCCGGATTAGCGAGACTGTACTGTAGGTACATGCATTTTACAGTACACTGTTTACAAATTTGACCATTTCGTCATCATATTAGAAAAATAATAATTTACCACTGAACAAAATTCTAAAATTTTAAAAATTAATGCACTTAAGGCTGCAGTAAGTTTTTAATTTTTGTTAGTTCTATAGCTTCTTGGAAAGTAAATCCATTTTACTTTCGACATCATAGTAAAGTTCAAATAGTTTGCTTCTAATACTGTAGAAGAATAATTTTGTAAGCCCAATGCAGTGCAAGAGATGATCGATGATCAACATCATAGTTGGATTCAGGAGACTATACCCCCCACCTTCATAATAAGGAATAGGTCCAACTAAGGTACATAAGGTAAGAAGTAAGAACTAATAATGAGTAGTAATCAAAGTTTTTTATTTTTAAAGGAGTGTGTCTTACTGATTGAGAATGACTGAGTCTCTAAGACTCTGTTGTTTCCTTCTTGCTGTATCATTCGTCACAGGTAATTATACAACTAATAATTTTACATTATGTTTGATTATTAAAGTTAAAATCAGTGTCAGAGTAAAACAGTTCCTTCTAGCAAAGAATTGTAACCTTGTGTGTTCATACATTACAAAACCGTTTTTTTTTAGTTTTGTGATATAGTGCGTCCTGGTCGTCTCAAACTATTAACAGAGCACTATTGCAAGCACTCAAGGGGCTTATATTAGAAAGTAGATTGCACAAGATTGAAAGGGCAAGGCTAGCTGTTAATTACATAAAATGCTTATTCCTTTGACTAACTTCCCGCCTTGTAGTTTCGTTTTGTTTTTTCTTCAGTTTAAATGTTTTTAAAGTAATAGTGTAATTGGCGCCCTGAAGTTATATTCGCTAGTGTAATTGTGTAATGATATTGTCATAAGACAGAATACCTACTGCTTCTCAGCCATTTCTATGGGTTTTCGTTTTTACTTGTGCCTTTCATTGTTGTCAATTGATAGAGTTATTTTTGATTTCTGCTTTTCTTTTATAGATTTTTATAATTTCCTCTATTTAAAGATTTACTGTAGGTTTGAACTTCAATGGTTTTCCCAGCAGCCTATGGCCTATTTATATTATAATATATATGAAGTTGTTGAAAGCTTGAACATCTGCTGTTAGTTTGATCCTAACAGCTGATTCTCCTTCTTCATTCTTTCTCCTTCATCACTGCTCTCTGCTTCTTCTTGCATATATTTAATTATTCTCTCATCAGTTAAGGGTTGATAGCATAGCACTGTCTCTTCTTATTCATATAGCTAATCAGTTACATTCTTCTTCTGCTCATGAAAAGTTTGGAGAGCATTAAAAATACCTGGCACGACAGAAGATGCTAGCTCACTTTCATTCGTTGAATCTTCGGAAAAAGACCACAGGGTTTTCCAAGAGCTTACAATGTTTTCTTTGAACCAGTCAATAAATATTTCTCTGACCATCCATGTACTTTTTGAATGAAATATTTCTGATAGGACAAAGTTATTAAATAGTCTAGTAGCTTTTCTTTTTTCTATCACTGGCTTTTATGATTTATGAGTTCCGGCAGCACTAGTACAAGAAAACATTTTTATTCGTTCTTACTGATTTTTTGTCCTGGAGCTTATTTTTCTCTCATCAGCAGACACCTACACATCATAATTATACTACTCACGATTAAGTACCTTTTCTATGATTTCTTTTCCCCAGTCATTGTAAGAACCCTTATACCAAATCTCTATTTAAAGCTGTCCACCTAACCATTGTTGTTGGAAGCCAACTTTCCAAATCATTCCGTGATAAAAAATCTCCACAAAAATATCACCATCACCATAACATGTTATTTATGTCTGCTGCAAAATCCATGTGATTAATGTTTGTTTTACACCAGACTTTTCAGCTGCTTTTAAAATTTTTAATTTTTCCTGGCCACATGAAATAGTGCCTGATCTCTCTTACTTTTAATGTCAAACACTGTTGATTTTCCAACTCTGTATTCTAGAGCAAGTTTTGTTAAACTTTCTTCACAGTGCAGTCGCTGAATAATATTGCTTTTTTCTTCTAAAGTTAGGGTTATATGATTTATTTTCATCGACATCATGAAAACACACTACTGTACACTGCAGACACAAGTCGAGTTGATACGAACGTCCTTACCTATATTCAGCAGAAGGAGCACTTAGTAAAACGTAGTGAGTAATAATTTTCATCTGTTTGAGCAATAAGTCATAACATTAAAATCTATAAATATCAACTACCGGCCTGTTGAAGGTCGTTCAGACTAGCTTTGGGTTTGGTGAAAAGCGACTCTCCGATAGTTAAAAATATTAGAATTATAAATAAAAAAATAATTTTATCCTCCTTTAGTAAATTGATAGTATTATAGTAGTATTATAGTGATAAAGGTATATTATAGTATTCATTAGTTCTATAACTCCTATTTAAAAAAAATCAACTTCACAAGAAATTATAATGATTGAAGTTGTAAACATAACCCCAAACTATAATCTACACTGGGTTTACAGATGATGGGTGAAATCAGCTGTTATATTACATGTTACTCATGTATGTACGTACGTATGCACGTACACTCGCTTTTATAGGAGTTGATAATGTGCACAAATATCTTATTTATATTCAGTTACACTTACAAGATATTTCACTTATTCAAAACACTACATTTTTACATGAATTACCTTCTCTCCTTGCTAATCATAAAATCCTAAACATTGTGAAATAAATTTAAAAATATATAGTTTTATGGCCTAAATAAAAAGTCTGTAGGCTACTGTTTCTGGAAACAAGTAAATAAGAGTATTCAAACTTATGGGTTACTATTTTGTGATCAATCCACTCATTTGCATTCAAATTTGTTCTTAAAAATAAATACTCATCTTTTGTTATACTTTTTAATCATGGATAAACAATTCAAATTTGTATGTCTTGCATTCATTAATTGGGTTAATATTAATAAGAAAAGCTTTTCTTGGTTTATATGTCAAATTACTAACCAAACTAAGTAAAATAATTTGAATTAACTACAATGGCAGGCTAACCATTTAGATCTTAAGTTTTAAAAGGACAAGTAAAATTGTTGGTATGGCTTTTGATGTTAATATATGTACAGTTGGCAATGCATTCATTAATTTTAAAACACCTATAAAAACACTAAAAAGGAAAAGTGGGAACAAAATGAGAAAACCGAAGAATGTTCCACAACCCTATATGACTGTGCAAATATATTGTTCCACTAATCAAAAGTATATGCATTATGTAAATATTAATGAATTTATCGGGTCTATTTTAACAATTTTTAAAATATTGGCTTATACATTAGTATACTAGTTTTTACGCGTTGTTTACACTTCGGCAGCGATTTTCGAGTTAATATATTAATTATAAATCCAACAGTGTTATTTTTAACAGGCTTACAGCTCTATTTTGAAAAATTGTGCGATATAAATTTGTAACGAATAGTAACAAAATAATCATCAAAATGTGTATCCTAAATTTGAAGACCATGGTTTAATAATGTTTGATAATAGAGTGGTTTATCATTCATTTTTGTAGACTTTAAATCTGGAACATACGAGTAGTTCTAGTTTTAATTTGGCTTTAAAACTTTGTAAATTGGATACTTTTTGTCTGAAAGAAAAAACTTTATACATTATACAAAACTGCATCTTATGTCCTTCTTTTAAACATAATACTTGCAATGAAAATAAGATACATGAAAAAGAGTTTTTGCTACATAAGCCGTAAAATCTCAAGGTTAAAGCCTTAAAGAATATTTGTAATAAATAAAAATAAGTAGTAGAAAGCTACGATAACATAGTGTGCCTTAAATCTGTATTTGTGTAGGCTTACTTAATGTTATACTTATTTTTATTCAGGGTGGTCGACATCTCTGAAGTGCTTCCAATGCAACTCATGGGTGGATCCTGATTGTGCCAACATTCAACCAAATCAAACTAACAGCATCCACTACAGACCTTGCGTGGTTCCAGAGGGTTACGACAATTTTCTAGAAGAATATCCTGACTTTTTTTGTAGAAAAATTGAACAAATAAGTAAGCTAATTTATTTTATTTTGCTTTTACTCTAGTAATAGTAGAACTGTATTCTTATAGTTTCAGTATCTAACACAAGTCCAAGTTCTTATTGTACATGCAGTTGATACAACTGTAATAAAATTTTCAATTATCCTATTACTTTAAATGAGCAATTCTTGTTCTATCTTTGTATATGTCGCGGTCTCGAAAACGGCTTTAACGAATTCAAAGAAATTTTGTATTTAGTGTAGTTTTGATTTTTAAGTACACCCATATAGTTATATTTCGTGTAAAAACGCAATTTATTGAGAAAATCTAATTTAAAAGTTGAAAAATTTTAACATAGGGTCTTACAGGTTGCCATGTTGGCTACAAAATAACAACGAAATAGTAAATAAAATGATCAAAACAGCTGTTTATAAACAAGCCAATTTATACTGTTTTAGCACGTTGGAAATAGAGTGGAATAGAACTGAGATTGAGTATTATCCAAAATCAGCTGTTCATTGGATAGTTTTTAATTATTACTGTTAAAAAATAAGCTAATTTATACTGTTTTAGCACGTTGGAATTAGAATAAATTTATTTAACAATTTGTTTTGTCAAAAAAAAGGTAAACTTGGCAAAGATGGATAAATTCTAATAGTCAATTTTGTAATATAAATAGGCCTGGCTCATTTCTGAAACATACTATTGAGGTTATGTTAATCCTGCAATAATTTCTACTATATTTAGGTCTGGTTTCAAAACTTTAGTTGACAGAAGATAGTAGAACTAGGACTAAAATCGTAATGAAAGCCTCTCACGTTTCTAAAGCATGTAGGGCCTATTTGAGATTATAATTAATCTTGTAATTACTGTTAATATGTTTAAGCCTGGTTTCATAATTTTACAGACCTATGTACAAACGAGCCAAAGATTAACGAGATTCTTTAGCAAATTTTCCAACTGAGAGCGAAGCGAAGCAGCCATCTGAGGCTGAAGGCCGAGGCGGGGTTGGGACGTGAATCATCCAGGGGCAGTGCCCCTAATAATTAATTAAAGCAGCAATTTGAAAGACCTAAAAGTTTTCAGTCGTAATGACAAAATTATTTGGGCTTCTCATTTACAATAAAGTTACCGGAAACGATTTTTTTAAATCCATATTTTCAATTTCTGTTTTAAGTAAAGCAATAGGCTTATACCCTAGATTAATATTATCCACCACAGCAGCTTTCACAAGTCTTGGAATATGACATTTTACTTTGGAGAGGCCTTTGCCTGATTCAAGATTTTTCTAAGGTTGCAATGCGTATCTTCTAAAAGACAACCACTAGGATTAAAATATAGTGCTAATTTATGAGTTTTAAAGCTCTTTGGATGCCAATTTTAGTCTTTGATAATAATAATTCGACACTATTAGAAATCTAATGATACCAAAATTCGGCTTATATAATAAGCAGTAGGTTCATCATATTAGGGATCATTTCATAACCATCAGTATCTGATAACAAAAATAAAAATAAATAATATAGCCCATTATCTTCATATCCCATTTCAAACTTTAATATAAGATCATTCACCATGTTTTTAAAACCATATAGGCTTAAGGACAGGCCAACCCTAATAAAAAAGATGGTTTAAAAGATTCAGGAGGGAGAAGAAAAAACATTGTTGCAAGAGGGAGGAAGAAGAATTATGAATTATAGGGACTCTGACATTAACCTTTGTAGAGGACAGTTGGATTCCTCCGAAAAATATAATATGTACCTATATTACCTAAACCTAGACTAAAATACAAGAAGGATTAACTTATTACCAAATCTTCAAGGTCAACAATTAAATTTAAATAGCAAGTATTTAAAAAAAACACACACCTCCTGCCAATTTGGTGAGTTAAGTTTATTTTTGTTTACTCCACACCAGCCCTTCACCGGAAGAGCACCCCTGATTATAGAAATTTTACAGAAAAACTTCAGTTCAGTAAAAACATTTTTCAAAGTAATTAACACTGTAAAAGTTTATGTATACTAATCGCATATATTATTTCTCAAGACTATTTTTTTGTCGGTACGCCATAACTTCCTTAATACATCATCAAATTACATGAATGAGGCATCATTTTAAAGCTTTCCTTAACCACTACACGGGAAAAATAGACAAACAGCTTAAAATTCATGTTTTAATAACAAAAATTGGTTTAAAAAACTTTTATATTATACTCTGTATGTTCCTAATGAAAGGCGCCATCTACTAACCATCTGTTTAACTAGCATGACAGCTGTTAGTTAGATTGTTTACACTGTAAGATTGTATAGGGAAACTGTTATTTATAAACCAATGTAAATAAATAAACTTAATTAACTGAATTAAATCAACGTGTTATATCAGGTAAATGTAGGCCTACTCCGAACTTGCGAAATATTCGCACGGGTCAGCTAGTTAATTATAATCACAATATTATGTTAAAGAAGAGGTGCCAATGCTTTTTCTACAAAAAAGATGGAGTAGGCTACACACTTGTTATGCACTTGTTTTTTGTAGCACGATACCAGCTGCAAAAAGATGTCACGACTCTATCACAATGGTGACTGCAAGAGCGTCTATCAATAGTGCATAAAAGGCTCCATTGCTTTTGGAGTTTAGTACCTATTGTTTAGAACAGATTCTAAAATTTTAAAATATTTTTGGTGTAGTTAGCAAATTATTAGGGCACTTATTATTTTATTTCAGAGAAATTGAAAGATTTTAAAATGCTTTAATTTGAGTTTAATTTCACAAGTTATATATATGCTCATTTAAAAAAAAGTGAGTTGAGGTGGAGGGAAAGAGGAGGAGGGATTTTATAGTTTTTCTAAGATTCTTAAGTTAAATAACTTAGTGTCTTGAGATCAGATCTTGCACATCTCTTTCTATCTTTAAAAAAATAGACCTGGTAAGTTTAAACAAATCCTCTAAAATTTCCTATTACTATTATGGTACAGAATACTTATCAAGAAAGTACACTGCTTGCTATATTTTTAATTGTTTTTTATCAGTTCCAGAAAGAGATAACCTGGTTCGAATCATCAGAAGGTGTGGCTGGATAAAACACCAAAAGCATGATTGCTACAAAGTGGTAAATGAAGACCATACAGAGACAGTTTGTCAATGTTTCGAAGATGGTTGTAATAATGCTTTAACCAACAAACCCATGAACTTCATATTAGTTACATTTTGTTTAGCGGGGATATTACTTTAACAGTGATACAGTTTTACCTAACAATTTACTGACAGGAAAGCAAGCAACTTTCTTTATTTTTAATTATAATTAGTTACAATGGCATTCTTAAAAGTACCATTAATTACCTTGATTTAATACCATTAAAATTTCAGATGTGTTATTAGAATATGTAATATGTATAATTTATATTTATTAAAATTATATCACAACTGTATTTAGTATGGAACATAATTTAAATATTATGTAAAAGTAACTAACCTCTAATTTGTCTAGAATAACATCAAAACCCCTTAGTCAAAGCCTTGCTTAAACTGTTAAGCACAATAAGCTATAAGTTTGAGTTATGTCAATGAATACAGAACTTATAAGAAGAGCAACACCCATGTTTAAGATCCAGCCTAATTTTATTTGAATCTGGCAAGCTTAGCACGGCATCTGCTAGGTAGTGAGAGCGCTATTGTCATCAGTGCGACAGGAGTGAGTGAGACAGAGAATGAGCCAGCCAGAGAGAGAGCAAGAGATGGGTGGATTTTTTCAGCTAGCGTTACCTAACGGCTGCCGTGCTAAGCTCTATTTGGCGGCAATTAACAGTGCTGACTATTCTCCATAAGCGTTGCGTTTCTTACAAGTTCTGTATTCATTGGTTATATGCCATTACTTTACAGCCAATGGCATACCATTCAGCTAACTAAAATAATAATTTATTTTCTTTCTTGTAGTTTTTTGAGAGAAAATTGGATCATTCAGAGTTATTTTGGATTATAATCAAAAAGTGATTTCCAAAGACACAAAAGTTATTAAAATCATTTCAGTGGAACTCTAGAAATAGGCGATTCAGCAAATAACTTTTATACTTTCATACGTAATACAACACCTTCTGCATGTGTTTTCCCAACTTAAGGTATATTTTTTTTTTTTTTTCTTCCTATCTGAAAACTCCACATTGAGGAAACATAATAACGATTTTGAAGTATATCGCCAAAACTTGTGGTTTTTTATTAGTCAGTATAAGAACGTCATTATATCTCGATATCATTTTGTCCTATTCGGACTTGTTGCATTCAACTTAGAATCCCCAAAAACCTGCAAAACTAATACCCTGTACTACTATTACTTATTTGAATTTTTTGAAAACAAAGAAATAGATTTAACCCACTTCCGGTTGGTCAACTTTGAAATCCTTTCTTACTGATCACCGACTACAATACAGCTCAAGCCTCAATGCAAAACTTTAGCTCTTAACCTATTGCCGTTCTACAGATACTGTTATTGATCAGTTGAGTGGTATTTGGCTTTATATGAAGAGAGATAAAAGATAATGTGAAATTGAATTTTTTATATGTCAAAGCTATATTTACTTAATCGATAAATCTAATCATTCTGAAATCAATTAATTAATTATTTACAAAATAAAAATGAATACAGGATATGTTTTGTCAAAGCATACACAAAGTTACTTTGAATATTAGTTAAAAATATTTTAATAAAACAGTAGATATAATGCTCAAAATAGTTGATTGTTAAGTACTAAATTGGCAAATTAAGATACACTGCAATAAAATATCAAAAGATTATCATGAGATTTTTTAATCAGTGGCAATGAAATAAGGATCATAAATATTAATCTTCACAGTGTTTAGTACTTATTAATTCTTTATCTGAAACATGTATTACTTGTCTGAAGCTATTACATTCATTAGACTGACTGGCATATGTAAAAGTAATTAACTATGTCATTTGCATGACACGGAATGAAGGTTGATGATATACATAAAGCTCTACATTCTTGGAAATTGCTTTAGCATCAAACACTAACTAACAACACTTATACATCATAAAATGGTTAAAATGTTAGTTTTATACATTTGTACACTTTTTATATTATTATTCAAGTTCTACTACTCGACTGACAGTACAAAATTAACATTTTAACTATTTTATGTTGTTAGTGTTTGGTGTTTTACATTAAGAGTCACCCTGAAGATGGCGTCAGTGAAACATGTAGCACTAATAACAAGAATTTTTGAGTCATACAAGGAATCTATAACCATATTATATTTACTCTTTCATGATTTTGATAATACAGTAGTATTCAAAAAATAGATACAGTTTGAAAATCTTGAAAAAGCATTTCATTAAAATGTTTTAAATGATTACCAAATTTTGGTAGTTGTAGAGAAAGATATTGTGTTTTCGTCAAAACTATGTTTTGCGTATTACTGTAGGCCTACTTCAAAACTTTTAAGTCTAAACAATCAACTGCATAGTTCGGTAAAGTTGTCTTCTTATCAGCTGCAGCCCTTTTCCACTTTGATGCCCATAGTTTTACTTCTGCCTTCAGTTCTACAATGCAATCGTTTTCATCTCCTCCAATAACCCTGTAGTAATTCTTAGCTAGTGATTCGACATCCTTAATGACACAATCTGTGGTGGTTGTGGCAGCAAACATAATTTTGGAAGAAGTGAATTCATCTTGTAAATGTTCAAAACATGTCATGAAAATCTACTTTGAAGGTCACTGTTAATTGATTCCAGCATTATTGGTATAAATAGGTTTACTCTAAAATAACTTTCTGGGCTGGATGTAGCGATGTAGCTCTATGAACTTGCCTAGAGGTTATTCTGGGTGTTTGAATGGTGCATCAACGCCAATTTTTGAGCAATGGTCTTAGAGTTGATTAAACTCTGCATCAGCTTCTTCTCGCTTTTGTTTTAACACTGATCAGGTATCATCCAAGACACAAGTGGCTTTGATAATTTCAATAGTCTCTTTTTGAAAAACCTACTAAGAGGAAAAGTTTGACTCATAACATCAGCAAGACATATAAGAGTTATGATGAATTCTCCATTTGTGATTGCACACAATAGGGTCTTGGCCTTAACACTAGAGTTGTCACTTGAAAATTGAGACCACTGTGAAATTTCTTCAAGGCATTCCACAATTTTCTCAATGTGCTTCAGAAAACAAGAGACAGACATATGCCTCTCAACCCACCTGGGCTCACACATGGAAAGAAGCTGACTGCCAACATTCTGGGTGAGAACAGCATTTCTTTTTGAGAATGCTGTAATTTTTTTATCGTGTACTTGTATAAACTTAAAATGGAATTTACTTGAAGGCATTTTTTAGAAGGATTCTTTGTAGAAATCAATTAACATTTTTTCTGGAGCCGGCTGTGATAATATAGTATTAATTCGTAGGAGTGTATAGCATATTATTAAACTTTCAGAAAGTTGAGTAAAATGTTTCTATTTTTGTCAGAAATATTAATTTGATGCAATAATGGAAGCAAAGGTTATTTGTTTACATGCGATATCAACTAATAAGTTCAAGCGGACTATAAACCAAAACTCAAATCTCATAACATTACACAATTACAAACAAATGTGTAATACCGGTATATACATAGATTAGGAAGGAGGAAGAAGATGAAAAGGTAGATTTTGTAGATATATAATACCTTAGTTTAAAAAACAGCAGTTAAATTATATTGTATTAAATCAAATATATCTAGCAGTTAAAGTACTTTATGTATCATAACAAATAAATAAAGTCATCACACTTATTGCAAGCATTATAACAGTAAAGAACTGTGTTGTAAGTCCAGGAGCACTGTTACATCCATCGGTAAAACACTGGCACACGAGCTGATAATGGTCATCATCTTCATATTTTTGGCATTCTTTATTTGCTTCATTTAATTCCCAACCGCAGGTTCTAATCACTCTTGTAGATTTATCAAAAATGACTGCAATAAAATAAACATGTTTAATATAATAATTAAGTGTACCTTCCTTATTTCTATTACGTATCCTCTTTTGTTCTTCTTCATAATTTAATGAATTTCAGGATACTTCCATCACATCACAAATTATTACTCTCTAATTTGAGGTTGTAACGACATATAAACTACAATATAAAAAAACATTTAAATTTAAATTTAACATTTATAACATTTAACAACAATGCTGTTGGAACAAGTTAAACAATAGTACCTGGGCGACCGAGCATCTCTCAGTATTTTTTGTTTTTAAAATGTGTGTAAATACAAATCACATACTGAATAAATATGAATATTTTTCGATTTTACGTACATATGAACTGTTTGTTTAAATAAAACAAACACTCAGTCGTGGGACTGCCGTCAGAAGTGAAAACATTTTAGCTCCATATAGTTCACTTTATTTTCGAGTTATTATGAAGTATTTTTAATCAATGTATTAATGTTGTAATGGGATCTTAAATAATTGCGGAGATACGACGGAGCCTTAAATAATTGTTTAGATAAGATAGAGCCTTAAATAATTGCGGAGAAGCAATGGAGACAGCTATAAAAAAGTTTCACTTACTTACCTGAACTAAGTCTTTTACAACATATGCAATTTTTTATTTATTTACATGAACGATACCGAGTACGACAGCTGTAACAAGTTTCCCTTATTTACCTAACCAATGACGGGTTCAACAGCAATACAAAATTTGATATGACAAATATAAACATCTGTTCCTTATTTACATGGTCGAAGCCGGGTACGACTGCTGTAATAAGTTTTCCTTATTTACTGACCAAAGCCGGGCATGACAGCTATAAAAAGTTTTACTTATTTACTTGAACTAAGCCTGGTTTGTCAGCTAAAAAAAAATGTGTTTCTTATTTACCTGACTGAATACTGGTACGACAGCTATAAAAAAGTTTCACTTATTTACCTGAACTAAGTCTGGTACGACATCTATAAATTATTTAACTTATTTATGTCAAATATAATCATCTGTTCCTTATTTACATGACCGAAGTCGGGTACGAAGGCTGTAATAAGTTTTCCTTATTTACCTAACCGAAGACGGGTACAACAGCTATAAAAAAATTAGTATGACAAATATAAACATATGTTCCTTATTTACATGTCCGAAGCCGGGTACGACAGCTGTAATAAGTTTTCCTTATTTACCTGACCAAAGCCGGGCACGACAGCTATAAAACGTTTTACTTATTTACTTGAAGGCCTGGTACGACAGCTAAAACAAATGTATTCCTTATTTACCTGACCGAATACTGGTATGGCAGCTATAAATAAAGTTTTCAAATATAACCATCTGTTCCTTATTTACATGACTGAAGTCAGGTACGATAGCTGTAATAAGTTTTCCTTATTTACCTGACCGAAGCTGGGCACGACAGCTAAAAAAAAGTGCCCACGGTGACGGTGACATCCCTCGAGTTCAATGCTTTTTCCTCCCGCAAAAAAGTGCCCAACACGCCTAAAATCGGCTACAATATTACTGTATTAAGTTTATTTTATAGTTACTTTATTTTCCACTAGAGAGCAACACGTCCTGGATCACCTTTTTTATGCTCATTTTTCCTAGTTTATGCACATTTTGCAGATGTATGACCTAGTGCATTCGATTCCTGATGTCAAAAATCCCCTATATGCAAATTTTCATCAAAATAGAGCCATTAGCGAGATTCCCGAATTAAATTTACATATTTAGAAATTTATAAACAAAGAACAATTTTGCTTAGTTTAAAATGTTTTAACGAATATAAAATAACTATAAAGAATTAGATTGGATTCTCAACAACTCCCTTCTGTACCTCTAGGTTTATACTGACCTTCCACCATATACTTCCTACAAAATGGTGTCTTCCCTCCATTCTCTTCACAGGTCTTTAAAAATGTATTGTTGCTTCCTAAATACAAACATTCCGGTTCCAAGTAGGAGTTGCATTCGTAACAGTCCAGGCCCAAAGTATCTACAAAACCATTAAACAATGAATAAATCATAATAAAAATATATGAATCAAAACTATCCACCAGTAAAAATCTATGTAAGAATTTTTTTTAATTCATTTGATTTCTCCAAAATATTAACCCTTTTCAGTTCATGTGGTCCTTCATGGTCCGACTGACAGATTAGATAAATTGATACAGCATCAATTTAAATTCAATTTGAATTAAATAGCACTTGGTTTGTCTTTTTACTGAAAAGCAGTCTACTTTTTTACTATAATTATAACAGTAAACTTAATGGGTTTTAGCAGTTCTTAAACATGCATACCTGTATGTTATTGATAAAAATATTAGCTTTGTATCACATATATTATTTCTCAAGGCCATTTTTTGTCGGTACGCCATAACTTCCTTAATACATCATCAAATTACATGAATGAGGCATCATTTTAAAGCTTTCCTTAACCGATACACCGGAAAAATATACAAAATACAATTATACGAAAAAAAAAAAGAAATAAAGAATCCGAAAGTAACAGTGATGTAATGTCAGGTAAGTTGTAGGGATATTTTCCTGGCGTTGGCAACACTGATGATAACAATATCCAGCTGGTGTAAGAGTGTAAGTTAGAATGTGAATGCTTAGCACGGGACAACTAGTATAATAATATTTTTATTAATATTTATTTTACTGCATTTAGAAAGAGTGTTATATTGGATTAAAAAAAACAAAGTACCGGTATTTAATGTAATTTACTGATACAAAACCTTAACATTTCATTAATTGTATCAGATGGACCAGATGGTAGATCACTATGGTATTAAAAGACATAATTATTTACAAAACATGAAACATTTAAAACAAAACTGTACTCTGTCTGAACACTAGACAAGAGTGCTGTAATAGCACAAAAAGTGTATAAAATGATGGTTTTGTTGTTGTTTTTGGATAGTTTACATTTTTCATAGTGAATGCAGCACATATCTGTAATTTAAAGACAAATTCGAACCCATATAATATATGAGGCTGAATTATAAAGTAAAACAGACATTGCAAATTTGCTTGCACAAGTTGTTCAATTTAAAATGATTTTTGTAGCTTAAATTTCAGTTGAAAATTTACATGGCCCTAAATAAGATATTTATCAGTTTCCAACAAATTTGATCAATATGGACATTTCTCTCAATGTTTTAGTGGAAAAAGTCACAATATAAAAAGATTTGAACTTTTTTACATAAAAAAATTAACATAACATGATAATTTTGTAACCTTTTTTGATAAAATGTACATTAATAGATTGAAAAATTTAAATGTGTTCTGTTCTATCTAAACCTGTTCACCTAAGCATAAATAAGTGACAATTTTTTTTTAACTTTAAATCGATTTTAAGGATAAAAAAACAAAATTATTGTATGGGTGTGTAAGACCCGGCACCACCACTCACGTGAAAAAATAAGCGCCACCACTCCAGGGCTAAAACAAATTTGTATTTGTGATGGAGAGATAGAAAAACAAAACAAGGAGAGATGGAGAACATAATTTGTACAATAATAAAAATAAATCAAAAGATTTCTTTGGTCCCTCTCCATTTGATGTAGGAAATGCAGTAGCCTACACCTAAATAGATTTTGTTACTCAAGAATGGACAAGATTATCTGTTTCAGTTTCAAAATTGCATGAAAATTATAAAAGTTTGAGAAGAGAGTTTATTTTCACAACTAACATGTTTGACAATTAAAAGTTTTTTTGTGAAAAATTGTATTAATTTATATGGTGTTATCTCATCAAAAGTCAAGTTCGAGTTTAAATATGATTGACTTTGACTACTGTATAGGCTTTGATCACAGTTATTTTATATGTGTTATACAGGAGTTTTAGAATGTCTTGGTGTACTTGCAGTTTTAAAATTTACATTTTTTATAATAAATTGTATTTTTGTTTTGTTTTTAAGTTCTGTTATTGTCTATCATTCTTGGTATTTTAATAACTATAAAACTTATTTGTGTAAATACAAATTAAGAATTAATAGCAAACGAAATGAAATTATAAAACTACGAAATCATTATTTATCTATTTATACATAAAACGAGAACTTCTATATTTGATGAATCAAGTATTTTACGAACCAAAGTCTAGTCAATAATTATGTTAATATTTCTATATTTTGTCAGACTTACCTCCAATCAAACAAGGAAACAAAATGATAGAACAGACTATAACATCTTTTGGTTTGAAGGAAAGCTTCATGTTGAACGGTCAACTATAGATTCAACATTTCAACTTTAAATGGGTTTTGACATGTTAAATCCTCTGACGGTGATTAGTCATTACCTTTAGCTGCAAAATTAAATGTTATCAGAGATTTTATTTCAATGCTGTAATTAGTTGACTGTTTATCACTTAATACTTTAAACCACAATAATAATGTACTTTTATAATTTAAGTTAAACATTATTGTACATTTCATGGCCATTATTTATTAATGTGTTTACAACAGATGATCACGAGTATTGTTTTATTTAATTATAGCTTGAAAATGTCTTTAGTACTTTTTCCTTTAAATATTAAACCTATTATTTCTACTCTGTGATCATTAAGTATATTAACTACTGTTGTAGTTATAATAATACCAAAAGTGATTTAGTGATTTACAACCAATTGCAATTTTTTGCTATCCCTAATTATATATAATGTAGACTAACCGTGCTATAAGTAAAAGGAGATTAGACTCATGATTTCAACTGAAACTCTACTTTTTCATAACTAAAAGCAATTTTATTAATCTTGTGAAATTACCACAGTAGGAAAAACTTAATATGTAATTTGATTGAAGAATGTCTGTATAGCTATGCGTCATCCGGTAACTTATTCCTCTCAAGCGACTTACTTTACGCTTTTAATACAAATAATTATTTAAAGAATTACAAATTAGGTTTTTTAATGAATACTGAGTAACATGTTTCTAATAACTTTGAGCAAGCCAAAATTAAAACTAGACTTAGGCCTACTGTCTGAATTTATTTTTTATCAATCAATTGTTATAATAATTACTTCCGTCACATACCTCTATAGTCTGATTGAACTATGAAGGTCGACCCAACACAGGATTACCTCTAAGGTAAGTTCAATTCTTAGAAACGTAGGTAAGTCAATTTATTAACTTATTTAAGCATTATGATTTGGATGTTCAGGACCCCCACATATCTGGTTCTGGGGAAAATAAATGTTGTCTTCGAGGGCCCCCTTCCTTTCAGTTTTAATCATGTGAAAAGGTAATCATATGAATTAAAAATTAGTTTTTAATTGGGACAAAGATCTTTCTACAATAATTTCTAGGGCCTGCCTTACACATTTTAACTGTTGTTAGGCCTATGTACCGGGTGTCCCACGAAGAGGTCCCTATTTTTGAATTAATATATTAGAAGCACCGAACACTCTACAAACCTGAAACTCAACAGTCCTAACATACACAAACGTAAAAGAAATACACCTGAGTATCAGTTAATTCTGACACATTAGGACAAAATGGCGGGATATCAAAGAAATAGTACCTTTTCGTTAAAATAGTTTTATTTGCTTAAGTGTTACAACATAATTATTGAATTTTAACGATGTTACTAAGCACTAAACAACGTTAGGGAATTAAAGATATAAGTAACTCATAAATAAATTAAATCTATTTGATCCATTAACCTTATTCAAACTGATGTCCATTGATCGCAATGCACTGATGACAACGAAATAGAAAACAGTCATACGCTTTGCTGAACAACTCTCGAGGTATCAACAACAGTTCCTCTTCGATCAACCGCATTAGTTCATCATCTGTCGCAATGTTATGACAGTAAACCTTTTCCTTCAAAAAGCCCCACAGAAAAAAAGTCACAAACAGTCAAGTCTGGAGACCTTGGGGGCCAGTCCATGAAGCTGCTGCCACGACCTATCCAACGGTTAGGAAGATTTTGGTCCAAAACTGCTTTGGCCACATTAGCATAATGCGGAGGAGCTCCATCCTGTTGGAAAAAAAAGTCTTTCACCTCAGGCTGAGAAAGATGAGGAACTATGTGATTGCTTAAAACTGATGCATACCTTTCTCCAGTCATTGTTTGTCGGGATATGTCATACGACAAAACACCATCCTTGGTAACAGCAGGCCAAACTGTTATACCTGTTGATTTTAATTTCTCTTCTTGTAAGATATGTGGATTTTTTGTGTTATAGTAATGACAATTATGCCTGTTTACAGTTCCTGTTCGATAAAATGTCGCTTCATCTGAAAACACGATTCCTTCATGCCATTTGCTATCTACGTCAGTCTTTTCAATTATTTTCGAACAAAATTCCAATCGTCTGTCAGGATCACCTTCAAGCAGTCCGTGAACTAAATGAGTTTTATAATGTTTGATTTTGTTCTTTTTGGCATACCTTTGGACAGATGACTTCGGTATCCCTGTAGCAGATTCCACCTTTCTTACTGAATTAGGCGTATTTGGAGATTCCATGAAAGCAGCACATACAATTTCTTCATTTTCTATGTTGGAGGATCTATGGTATTTTTTTTGTATTGACCCCGTTTCTAGTAGGATAGTCTTCCACTTACGAATAGATTTCCTTGACGGTGGAACTACACCTGGGTACCTTTCCCTAAAACACCTTATTGCTTCATAATCATTTTCAAAGGCAATAGCCCAGGAACAACATTTCACTTTTGCTCAGTTGAAAACGGCATGGTACATAAGACACTTTACAATTCAACTTAATAACAAATGCCAATGTTTATTACCGAATATGTTCATTGTTGTGGATACACGCAGTCAGCTGATAGATTTAAAATAGTCTAAACAGCTGTAGCTGTTCCTATTCTAAATAAAAGTAGGTTTACCCTTAAAATATGATTGCTGATTTTTTTGTTTTTCCGCCATTTTGTTTGAATCAGTCAGAATTAACTGATACTCAGGGGTATTTCTTTTACATATGTGTTAGTCACGACTGTAGAATTTCAAGTCTGTAGCGCGCTCTATACGTCTGTCATATCAATTCAAAAATAGGGACCTCTTCGTGGGACACCCGGTATTATTTTATTCAATGGAGCTTTTGTTTTTCTACATCCAAACTGTCATACTTGAGAACATGATGAAACAAATGTCAAATAATATGATTCCCTGCTATAAATCTTTCTCTAAATTCTTACAACAAAAACTACAAACTGATGGGTAGGCCTACTCTACATCAATTTAAAATTTTGATCCTTAAAATTGAATTTGAATTTTAAGACACTCTCCTTATAAAGAACGATTTTGATATTTTTAGAGCTTTGTCAATTTTAATTGTTCTAAAATGTTATTATATAAATCTCTTAGATTTTTAACATGAGCTTGACTATTAATTAACTTCCGTAGGGTGAGCTTATTTTGTATTATGTTGCTGTTTCCTTCTATTTACAACAAATCTATGTCAGACAACATATTATTAAAATTTTCAAATGATAGAAAATACTTTTTGAATTGATTCTATTGACTCATAATGTTGAATTCATCCAAAGACTTTTAAAATGCAAGGTTAGTGTTTTATCACTAGTCAGATTGCAGATGTCCTCTTGGGTCTCGGAGATGGCACTTCTTTAAGGGGAGACGGACCCTCAATAAATTATTTTTTTCGATTTTTATTTTTTCTTTTTTTCTTAAAATTTAGGATTTTCTGAACGCAGTGATATATAATACTTGTAGGTTTGAAGTATATTAAGCTGAGAAAAAATATTTTGAATTAAAGTTTACACCGACTTTTTAGATAGTAATTTCGGAATACATTAGTGAATTGAACATTGAAGTGTTTTGTTTTGTGTTTTGTAATACATTTGTGATTGAATTAGGAATGGGAAAGTCCTTATGAATTAAATCTTTCACTTATAGACTATTATCACTTAGAAACCTCTTACGTATACAGACTAACTTAGTAAGAACCGAGCTAAGTAATTATTATAAACGTCTCACACATGCAATTCATACAGATTCAAACTTAAGAACAACCAAGCAAACTTCCTATAACCACTCCTAGATGGCGCTGATGAAGGTACATTTTTGTTATAACCGCTCCTAGATGGTGCTGACAAACTATCTTTTCCTTTACACGGAATATTTATACCGATAGTAAAGTAACTGAAGTTTTGTTAATTTGTCAGTTTTTTTTCATGAAGCCGTAGTCTAGTGGATAACGAGGCGTCTTTCTGATCACAAGATGCCGAGTTCGAATCTATAGGCTATAGAGACCAGATATCTAATCATATCTGTGGTTTGAGGGTAGGAGGGCGGAAGTAAAGCAAACGGTGGTTGGCTCGCTTCCAAGCTGACGGGATATGACTAGATATCTGGTCTCCGGCTGGGGCTGTTTTGCATAATTTTACTAAAGTAAATATGTATGTATATATACATTTACTATATATAAAAAAAAACCAGGAAAACAACAATTTATTTAATTTAAAAATTTAATAATAGTTCAGGATAATGAACCATGTGTAGTATAAATATATAAATGAACATTATTGGTAGTATAAACCAATAGTTTATACTACCATGTGTTCATATACATTAAGTTAACATTACAAAGATAGGAGGTACCGAACCAAAAAAAATTTATTTCGTTGTTTTTTATATTTTGTCTGTAATCTTAATTTCTCGAAAACTATATTTTAACATATAAATGACTTGTTTTCTCAGAAACTACTTGAAGTACATACTCCAAATTTTTACCACCTTGATCGATAATAAGAATACACATACCCTACCTCTTTGAACCATTTTGGATGAAAAACAAATATTTTAAAAATAAGTATATCTTTATAAAATTGGAGTAAAAATTTTATAACTATTATAACAGCATAACTTTTTTGTTAATTACTTTAAAGTGTTGAAAGTGGTAGGGTTAACGTTAAATTAGATACAATTTTGCAAAATTAACATTACGGAAATAGGGACGTCCGTCTCCCCTTAAAACAATTGGTTGAGTGAATGAGCAGTACGTGGAGAGAACATTGCAAGTATATTCTGTTATAAAATTCTTGTTTTACAAACTTTCACTTGTACGATCATTCTCATACCCTAGGCTGTACAGTTAGCAAAGGAGATGCTACTGCCTTCAAGCAGCAAACAATTTTAACAATTATTATTTCGCCAGTTTTTTGTTGACTTTCATACATTTTAAACACTGTGCAAAAATTTCATATAGGAATAGTCTTTAATCACCACAAAGATAAATATACTCGTTTGTGATCTTTCGAGATAAATAATGAGTTTCGCCCTTCATTTGCAGCCATACATTTCTCATATTATCACCATTTATCACTCATGTATCACCTTTGATAAGTAATTTAAAAAATAACAAGTTAAACCGATTTCAAAATTAAAAATTGAAATCTAATTTATTATTTTATAAGATAACAATAACTTCTCCTGGATGCTCCTTAACACGGGATCAAGTACTATGGGTTCCGTGATAGCCTATCCCATGTGGGGTCCCTTACTCCTGTTATACCAAAATAAAATGTATTTTGCTGGTTTATAAAAATACTAGCTGACCCGTACGGCGTTGCCCATGGTGGTTGGTATTTTCAGTCTTTTTAACGTAATTGTATTCTTTTTAAGTGTTCAGTCAGTGGGTGGTATTTGGTTTTTATATATATATAGATCTTAAATAATAAAAGCACTATTGTCATAATAATAAAAGATCTGAAATTATGATTTTAGTAACTTTGATCCCCCCAAACTCCTCCTAAAATTTCGAAATTTTTCATA
>JAGFPH010000073.1:345611-359963 GCA_018207615.1 Philaenus spumarius
CACGTTTTCATGTATACCTGTTGAATGTGTAAATTAGTTAAAAGTTACGTTAAATTATTTTATATTACAATAATTTATATTACAAAACATGTTTAAATTTAACATTACATAGAAGCAAATAATATAAATATTTTGTCAAAAACCATGTACCGTACTAAATTAGAAGTAAAATAAAGTTTTACTGTAATAATAGTTAGACACCTGATGTACGAGAGTGGCGATATTTTACAGTCTTCAACTACTTAATTACGCAATTATCTAGATGAATTACTAAAAATTGATAGAGTGTGTTCGCCAACATGTTATTTTTTATGATCGTAGAAACGTAGAACATGTGCCTTTAGACTAAAATATTGGAATAACTTAGTTTAATCATCCAATTAGTTTGAAGTCTGAGTGCCTGTGTAGCCTTTAGTTTATATCTAAGATGAACATATCGTGAAATATTTGTGTTAAAAAAAAAAATTAACTGGGTGTGCTTAAGACCACACGTTGGAAGTGATAACTTCTATGACTACGGGGATTTTTAACTCGGTAAATGTGTACAATTATAAGGATTATAAAACTGTAGGCCTATTTGTTCAAATTGTTTATTTATATCCGTTATTATATATTTAAAGAAAGGTAAAAATATTATCTTTTAGTTACCTTTTATTTCATATTGATATATCAAATGATTTAGAAGTTGTTAATATTACAGTAAAGAAATTAATAATCAAATATGTTATACAAAGATGTACGAATGTTTGCGAAGTTAAACAGTAGGTATCCTTCTTTAAATTTGTATAAACGAATATATTGATGATCAAAGGTTAGTTTTATATACAGTTTATAACCCCAAAGCAAATCTTATAACGTGTAGAAGCCCATATAACTTATAGTTATAGAAGCCTACATTAGTTGTATAACTAATATATAAGAAAATTAACATCACAAGAAATTTTAATGGTTGAGTTGTAAACATAACCCCAAAATATAATCTACGCTGGGTTTTGTTTAAGAATTACAGATGATGGGCGAAATCAGCTGTTATATTATATTAACTAATTCTTATGTGTTAATTTGATTGCTATGCTAATAAATGTAAATAATGTATTAATAATATTCCCTCTCCACGATCTGACTTGTGTCTAAACAAAAGCGTGATGCGAGATCTCGCGGGAAATCTGGCGTGATGCAAGATCTCGCGAGAAATCTGGCGTGACGCGAGATTTCGAAAACATAGAAAAGTCGAAAGTGCCCAACGGGCCAATAGAAGTTATCACTTCAAAAAGAAAGTTTGCTTTTGTAATACATTTATAATGGATCCGTGTTCTGTGTATGTATATAACTAAATTTAAGTTATAAATAGGTATGAGTTGTTTATAAAAAGACTACAAGTCAAATTTGTGTTTGTAGATGTAATTAGTACAGTAGTGTGAATTTATTGGGAACTTGTTCGGCTACTGATCACTCAACTATCTCTTTGAATTTTGTTTGATGTACGTATACATATTGTTTTAAAACCACTCCACATCAATTTTTTTACCTCGGGGTTTCCATTATTGCTTCTGTTGTATTTTGTGAGCAGGTTATTTTTGTTTAGTTAAAAAAAATATTATGTTTATTTGTAAGAATTCAATTATAATAATTGTAAATCAGAAAAAATAAAAAAAACAATCAATCAAATACCCACTAATTCTTTATCTCCACCGGATAGAAACTTATGTTTGTGCTAGTGTTGTGTTATGTGTGTTAATGCTTCTATTGTCCCAATGATGGTTGAATTGACCGAAATTGCAATAGACAAATAAGGTAAGACAACATAATCAGTTGACGTATAACAAGTTTGAATTATATCACATATTCGTGAGCTGAAATAGATTCTAAATCTTAAAAATAATTGTACTAAGAACAAAACTTTGGCTTGGTCAAAAAGCAGGTAGATTATGTAGTTTCTATTTACTACCTTTTACTTAGAATTTCCCATAAGCTAAGCACTAAACAAATTTGTTCGCCCTTGCGTTAAAAGTTGTAGTTAAAAAACAAAAACAGACACAATGTTAATATTAGTAGATGTACAATCATTTAAGCTGGCTGAATGTGGTGTTTAGTAAGAAAGTATTGGATTTTTTATCCCTGCGATATATTTTTGTCACCCTTTACTGTAAGGATACAAAAGTGTTGGATAGTATGAGAATTTTGAAGGTTTACAGTAACTTTGAACGTATTTGATTCTGGACCTGCTAAGAGGGAGTTATACATTTTGTTGTTCTTCAACCCCATCTTTTCATGTCTTGCGCTGAGAGTTGCGTTGGAACTATCAAACAAGCTCCAAAAATCCTTGGTACCGAACAACCCTGTTTCGTTACGTAACTTTATGCCACATATCATTGCTGAATTGTGTAACTTTTGAAGAACATTTTCAGATACGTAAATAAGGATAGTTATGAAGCAGCTTCTGTTTTGGAAAATAAATAGTATCAAGTTGCTTAGTATAAAGCTGAGCGTTACATCAGTAGTTTCGAAACAATATGTTGTATTTTTTTTCTTCACTAACCACAAAAGATATCCTATCGTAGTGGATTTAGCAGAATATTTTATTTTAATTCTATAAATGTGCTAGACAAAGTTCAAAATCATAAAAAACCTCTAATAACAGTTCTTGAACAATGCAAACCATGATGTTTTGCTATAAACCTTACCTACAGTGAAGGTTTTGCTTCCTACATCATCTGGGAAAATAAAGTTTTGCAGACGGAAGCAAGGAAAAGCTGTTGCAGGATATCCAGAAGTGGTGGAAGTACACATATTCTATTAGGTTTACACAGAACATCCTAAATATTCAGAATGATATTTCCCACATTTCCTCCTTTACAAAACTTAGAGGGTCAGTAAGTTTCTGAGTGAATCTGATATTATTCATCTCACATATTTGTCTGTACAGTTACTGACGTTCACCATCACTTTGGAAGAAACTGATTTATAAAGTCAACACAGAAAAGGATTGTTCGCTGTAATTTGCTGTTATGCCACAGCGGATTCCTTAAATCTTAGGACAAAATAGAGGGCAAGAAAATTTGTATTTGTACAGAAAATACAGCAAATCTGATTAGGTACTGGCACGTGTCAAACGAAGCCTCCCTGTCAGATCACAAGTACATAATGTTTCAACTAGAAACACACAACACAAAAGCACTATTCAGGGATCCGAGGGCTACCGACTGGGGGTCCTATTCGGATCAGCTGTCGGTGGTACTCGGCTCCATGACAGGGGCGATTGCAACCTTTCCAGACGTGGACCGAGTGGCCTCCTCACTTCAGGAGGCCATAATAGACTGCTATCTGGATAACTGCCCTCTGCGATCTAAAACTGGTAGATCTAATACCAGATGGTGGTCTCCGGACCTTGGTCGCAGAAGGAAACAATTAAGAAGGCTGTTTGATGCCTCCAAGCGGAGCGGTGATTGGAGGGAGTACCATCTAGCTCTCACATCATACAGCAAAGCTATTAGGCAAGCCAAACTTGATTCCTGGAAGGCATTCACCAACAAAGTGAATAGCCAAAAGGAGGCAGCTAGACTGCAACAAGTAATGGCTTAAAAACCTCATAATCCTGTGGGCACCTTAAGGAAGCTGATAGGAGGTTACACTAAAACAGCGGAAGAGACGCTCAAGGTACTACTTGAAACTCACTTCCCTGGATGCATAAATAGTGACACTGCAGACGGTAGTCGGAGTCAAGCTGGGGATAGTTCTTGGCTAATTGGAAACTGGCCAGAAGCATTGTCACTATTTCTAAACTAAAATGGGCGATAAACAAATTCAGCCCATTTAAATCACCTGGCGGAGACGGAATCTATCCGGCATTATTGCAGGAAGGACCAGACTCCCTGATTCAATGGATCTGCAAGCTATCTAGAGCCAGTGTAGCCTATGGCTACATTCCAAAGGCGTGGAGAGCTAGCAGAGTAACATTCATTCCTAAGCGCGGCAGAACAAATTATTCTGATGCCAAAGCTTATCGACCTATCAGCTTATCCTCGTTTCTCTTAAAAATAGTGGAAAGGCTAGTGGAAAGATACTTGAGAAAAGGGGTGCTCTCTGAGGTACCTCTTCATCGAAATCAACACGCCTACCAACCGGGAAAATCCTGTGAAACTGCTCAACACAGTCTGGTCGGCAAAATCGAGGATACCCTGGCAAGGAAGGAAATAGCCCTGTGCGCTTTCTTGGACATAGAAGGCGCATTCGATAATACTTCGTTTGACTCAATAGTGCGGAAACTGCAAGAGCGAGATGTGGACCTGGCCATAACAAGGTGGGTGCACTCCATGCTACGAAGCAGGCGCATACAAAGCTCCCTACTTGGTGAATTGATTGAGGTCACGGCTACAAGAGGGTGTCCACAGGGAGGAGTTCTTTCACCTCTGCTGTGGAGCTTGGTGGTCGATGGTCTCATTACAGAAATTAGCCAGTCAGGAACATACATCCAAGGCTATGCAGATGACATAGCAATCTTGGTTATTGGTAAAAATGATGACACTGTCTCGGATATCATAAACAGAAATCTGAGATGTGTTAAAACATGGTGTGCAAGGGAAGGCCTCAACGTCAATCCCAACAAAACCACTATAGTTTCCTTTACAAGGAAAAGGAACTTAACAGCCCTGGAGAGGATATCCATGGACAACACCCGGTTGAATATCTCCGTGTCAGTAAAGGATCTTGGAGTAATTCTTGATCAAAAGCTGACATGGAATGCACACCTGGACAATCTGATTCTTAAGGCAAAATGGGCGCTACTGGCAACCAGACACTTTATTGGAACTACCTGGGGTCTCAAACCTCATATGGCTCTTTGGATGTATGAATCTGTGATTAGACCCCAAATTACATATGGAGCGGTGGTTTGGTGGAAGAAATCATGCCAAACTGCTGCTGGTATCAAGCTAACTGGTCTACAACGACTTGCATGCTTATGTATAACTGAAGCTTTCAGAAGTAGCCCTACAGCAGCTTTGGAGGTGCTCCTTGGACTTCCGCCCCTAGACATTCACATAATGTCGGAGGCAAGGAAGTCGGCATATAGACTAATAAGTGTGAACGAATGGCGGAGGGGCATGCCAGGAGCAGGACATTCCGACATTGTGAACACTGTACTTAAAAACTCGGTGTTAGACATGGTGACTGACGCAATGCATACCGAGTACGTTTTTTATAGACCCTTTACAGTAACCCTCGGAACCCGAGAAGACTGGGAAGGAAACATCAAACCGGGATCTGCTACAGGAACTCTAGTCTGGTACACAGACGGGTCTTTGATGGGCAGCAATTCTGGCTATGGCGTATACAGCGCTTCACCAAGGACGAACATTAGTGCAAGTCTTGGGACGTTCTGCACAGTCTTCCAAGCAGAAATCTTAGCAATTACTGCTTGCGCTCACTTGGGATTGTCGAGTGGATACAGGAACAGACATATCCTAATACTTTCTGTCAGTCAAGCAGCACTTAAAGCGCTGGACTCAGTACAAGTCACATCCAAACTGGTGAAGGAGTGCCTCTCAACACTAGTCAGACTCTCCACATTAAATATGGTGGAATTGAGATGGGTGCCAGGACACCGTGGCATTCCAGGAAATGAGATGGCAGATGCTCTTGCAAAGAAAGGAGCATCTACACCATTCACGGGGCCAGAACCAATGTGCTGCATTAGCCGTAGCATGGCCAAGAGCGCAGAAAAAAACTGGGCCAGGGAAGAGCAACGCCAGAGATGGTGTAGATTACCTGGGCACATTCAGAGTAAACGACTGATCAAGGGACCAAACGCCAAGCTTACTAAATCCCTAATCAAGTTAAACCGACCACAACTCAAAAGAGTTGTAGAACTCATTACTGGACATGGCCAGTTCAGGAAACACTTAGCAACAGTGGGAATCCTTGAAGGCGACCAACGCTGTCTGCTTTGTAATCAGGCAGAAGAGTCAGCATGCCACGTCATATTTGAGTGCGAGATTCTGGAGCGTAGGAGGAGGAGGCTCTTTGGAATCCAGCAACCAGAAGACGAAGAAGACACATACTTGGTGGAGAAAATCCTGGACCTCACAAGGGATACAGGCTTCTAACGTGCTAGGCGCGGTACATAGGGGGCACAATAAACCAAAGGTTGACGTGTAAGGAGGCCTTCTCAAAGGAGGAATCTACCCCAATATAATCTAATCTAATCTAATATGGTAACGCGGGGTTTTAAGGGTTAAGGATTTGAAATTATCTCCAGTTTTCACATTGCTTTAATTTTTGACATGGCAACTGGAACTGTTATTCGTAGACATTTTAAAGACATATTGTTGATATAAAAATAGACTTTTATTTAATACCTATAAAAATAACGAAATTGTTTATTTTCAATAAATATTCTGTTCTACATAATAATATTCGACATGTCTATGTAGATATGTAACCAGCTCTAGTTTTAACCAGTTTAGACCATCGGTGTAGTTGTGCAGCCAGTCTGATTCAGGATACCGAGCATTGTATTGTTTCGAGAGCAGACATTTATAGTTCTTCTGAAAGAGCAAGCTGCTTAAAGTTCAGCAACGATAATCTTTTGAGAGGCATGACAGCAGTTTTTGTTTGTAATGGTTCTATCTCAGTTTGAATTTCAATTGTGGAAATGGGCGTTGAGAAGGCTGCGCCTGTAACGATTCTAAGGGCATTGTTCTGGATTGTATCTAGCTTTTTTAAATTCGGTTTGTTGGCCAGTGACGTAGCTTCGGAAGCATATTCCATGGCGGGTCTGACATAGGTCTTACAAGCAGAGCAAGAACGTTATGCGTGCATCACCATTTTGTACCGGTTAATCTTTTTAGTAGGTTTGTCCGTTTGCTTACGCATTCAGCAACCTCTCTTGGATATGATTTTTCCACAAGAATTTGGTGTCCAGATTAATATTTTTATAATTTAGATTCTGGTAGGTTATTAAGTTTGTATTTGAGGTCAATAGTAGGGGACTTGGTGGAGAGAGTGAATATCTGAAACACGTTTTCCAGTGCTAGGTTCGTGGCTTCCTCAAGGTGGGCAGTCTCATTTGTGGTATTCCATACAATAACACCATCGACGTAGCAAATATGACGTGCCAGGTGTTTTTTCGATAGAGGCAATGAGGTCATTGATCATATATTGAAAAGGAGGCAGCTAAGCACAGCCCTCTGAGGTAAGCCTTGTTTTTGGAGCTTTATCAAACAAAGATTATTTATTCAAATAAGGTGTTTAAATCAACATGCAAGTTTACTTGCCAAAAAACATAAAGCAAAACTCCAACTTCAAAGACTTCAAAAGTTTCAAAAACTGATGACATAGGCCATAACATTAAATGTATAAACATTATCATTGTATAGGTAAGTTTATTAATATTATTACAAATTACCATGTATTAACATGGCAAATTTTTTCTCAATTTAGTCTTTAAAACATATTAAATACAACTTGTACGACAAAACATACATCTCCCGTGGCAGTGCGGAGATTTTGTACTACTGTGACGTCACTGACAGAGAATGGTGCTGGTTGTTCGAGTTTGTTTACATGACTAAGAGGCAATTTTTACTGTCTATAGATAAACCTTGGCCGAACTTAGCGTGACTTCATCAAGTGAAACTAATTCTCCATAATATACTACGTATAGGGTGGAGACAGTAAAAATCATTAGATATATATTATTTATAAATTTTACTACAGTACATTTTCACAATATCGTGCTATAGGTGCACTTGAAAGTTGTTATACAATGAATAGAGAATTTGTACCATAGATCTACTATTAAATTTATAAGATGTAACAGATGACCTGACATAATTATAACCAGATTTTATTTATAAACTAGGTACAATATTTGAAACAAAATGTATATTCTATACGACATTATTTAAACACCTTGACTTTTATTAAAGTTGTTTCCCGCACAAAGACGCACAACGAATTTTTGGATCACCCCAAACACATGTACAATATTACATACAAAATCAAATTTCTCATTGGCCATGGCCTATATTTATAGTTAGTTATATTATAAACTAGTGGACCCAGCAATGCTTCCCTATTGTTTGATTTAATTTAAAGGTTAGTTATTCCATTTCATTACATTGACGTAAGTAAATTAATCGAATTGCAAAATGTTTTTTATGCACTTAAGAATATACTACACAAATTTAGATTTATAGTTTGTAAACCTTTATAGATAATACAATAAACATTTTGTTTGCTTTTACCTAATCTAAAAAAACTGATAGTTGTGAAGAATTGTAAAAAACCTGATTCTCCATTGGTTGCAAATAAACGTGTTTTGGTTCATTGCAGGCCTAACCTAAAAATCATGTTCAGTTTTTGATCCAACACAGCTGTTTTATATATATTGTAACAACCAATGTTTGAATTGAATTAAAATATAGTAGCCTAAGCTTTTTTAGTATTTTTTGTTTTTGTTTGCTTTAAAGTTGGTCAATCTAACCTAAAACAATAAATGTAAACAAACATGTGTTACTACTAAGTGTTTTATAAGAACAGCTGTTTTTGTGCGCTATGGTCTTGAGTCCATACAAAAGAGGCTGTTTAGTTTTTTCCAAGTTTGAAACTTTGTCGGGAAACTTTTCAAATTTTTCTTTATATAAAAACCTAGTTCGGGCTATTACGAACATTTTAAAACAAAAAACAGTCAAATTGGTCCAGCCGTTCTCAAGTGATGCGCTTACAAAGGAACAGCAATTCATTTTTATAATATAGATGTATTAAATAAACTTACTACCTATATATTTTTAATTGTTGTAACAGTTGGTTTTAGTGTTGTGTAGTTGTTATTGTGCAAATTTTTTGTTTAGTTTAAACCAATAATATTCAATGATGCTTTGATGAATCAAAATTTATTTTACCAATGTACAATATCACGTAAAATTAAAAGTGTGTAATATATACTAAATGTAACATTTTTGCTGGATTGAAAAAAAACAAAAATTTTCAGATGAATGCTTTGGATGTAGATGACGTTATTAAACGCATACTCGAGTTAAAAGATGCTAAGAATATAAATATTAATAGTATTTTAAAAGAAGAAGAAATTAAAAATATTTGCATGATATCAAAAGATATATTTTTAAAACAACCTATGCTCTTAGAATTAGGAGTAAAATCACAACTTTATGTATGTGGAGACATCCATGGGCAATTTAAAGATCTTCTTCGATGTTTTTCAATCGGCGGTCATCCTCCTGAAGGAGATTATCTCTTCCTTGGTGACTATGTCGACAGAGGTAAACAATCAATCGAAGTTATTTGTTTACTTTTATCGTATAAAATAAAAAATCCCGACACATTTTATTTGTTAAGAGGTAACCACGAATGTGCGAGCTTAAATAGGATATATGGATTTTACGACGAATGTAAAAGAAAGTATAACATTAAATTATGGAAATATTTCACAGATTGTTTTAATTGTATGCCAGTCGCTGCCCTCATAGCAAACAAAATATTTTGTTGTCATGGGGGCTTAAGTCCTGATCTTCAAAGTATGGATCAAATTAAGAAACTCCGAAGACCGACAGATGTTCCTGAGCATGGACTTCTGTGTGATTTACTATGGTCAGATCCGTGCAGCTACATAAAAGGTTGGGGCTTAAATGACCGTGGTCTGTCATTTACATTCGGTGAAAATGTAGTCAAAGAGTTTCTCCGGAAGCACGACTTCGACCTAATTATCAGAGCCCATCAAGTTGTTGAAGACGGCTATTCGTTTTTTGCCCAACGTCAACTCGTCACCATCTTTTCAGCTCCAAACTATTGTGACGAGTTTGATAATTCAGGAGCAGTTATGAAAATATCTGTTGATTTAACATGCACTTTTACTATACTCCAGGCTTCTTCAAAGAGTACGAGAAAAAAGGATCTTTTGGGAAATATATATTATGATTGATATAACCTTACAACTAATGAAAACTCAATTTGTATTTAAAAAAAGTAATTTATAATTAAATTAGTAAATAATATCTCACAATATGGATTCATTTTCAAAAATATTATGTAGCTAGACGTAAACTATATTATAAAATTATATCATACGGTACTACAATTATTTATGTTCCAACCGTCAGAATAGCAAATTTATTGTTTTCTAGCTAAAGTTTTATTTTATAACTTGTTTTCCCTCCACCAACATTTCAAATATATTTTAACTTTATTTGCAATTGATTATGCTTATAGGTCAATAATTAATAAATCTGAGTTTTTTATTTCGTTTAAGTAGACCCTAACAGTGCATACGGTAGGCTATAAACATATTTAATTTATAGCAAGTATTTAATTTGAATTACAAAAATAATGTCAAAGTAAATTTTAATCTTCCGAATATGACATGAAAAATATGGCCTGCGGGGAATTTTTTTGTTTCTTGGTCAGGAAAATTTCCCCAATGACAAAGTTTTAGATTATACAATGAACTAAAATTTGATTTAAAAATGGGTCTGTGTCGGACCAGACGGTGGAAGTTATACTTCTTTGTCCATTCGTAATTCGTATACTTTCCTATAATTAAAAAAAATATTTCGCAGCGGACATCGAACCAGGGATTCTAGCGTGGAAGTCGAGTGCGTTAACCACTCACCCACCGAGACTCTTGAGGTATCTCTTGTAGAGAAAAGGTATGAAAAGGCACTTTCCGGATTTTACTCCTAACGCGTGACGCGGTTTCTCGACCGATACTCCATCCCTATTATAACGGGCGCAAAGAAGTATAACTTCAAAAACTTTTTTGTAGGAGCACTGTGTCAATCACAATCGTGGTTCGAATACAAGTCAAAATATTGCGTGAAACTGCCCAGCTGCGTTTGTTTGTCTGCCCGGTCACGGATATTGTCAATGTATTTTTGAAGTTATACTTCTTTGAGCCCATTGTAATCGGGATGGGGTGTCGGTCGAGAAACCTCGTCACGCGTTAGGAGTAAAATCCGGAAAGTTCCTTTTTATACCTTTCTTCGAATATTCGTATACTTTCCTATACTTCAAAACGTCGGATTGATTTGAAACTTTGCACACTTATCAAGGACCGATGACAATGCAATATTAATTTTGTTGGGTGTAGTAAGTGAGCACTGATCATGGTCCCCTGAACACGTTTTCGGCAGTCATTAAACATTTTATATGCAGGGTGATTCACGACGATATGCAGAAACTTCGGGAGCTCATTCATTTTGTTGGGTGTTGTAAGTGAGCACTGATCATGGTCCCCAGACTGACTGTGACCAACCAAACAGATGCAACGATAGTATTCATAAGCGTATGTAACAATGAAGGGAAAATGGGATATTAATTTGAAAATATGCCTTCAGTGTTGGTTAGTGTTTGTATAAAAGAATAGGCTATCATCTACAAAATAGTAGGGCTACTCTAAGTTACGACTAGTTTTTCCCAAAATATATTAAATCAATAGTAGGTCTACCTGTCTATACCATTAGATGGCCAAAGAAGTACAACTTCCACCGTCTGGTCCGACGCAGACCAAATTTTTATTTTTTTACGTGTACAGTATTTAGTAAAAATATTATAACGTACTTAGCTTGTAATAATAATTTTTACCATATATTACACTAATATCTTGATTTGTTTATGCTCCGGTGGATGTTTTTGGAAATGTACCCCCGCCTCGTCTCCAGCCCTCTCGCCTGCTCTGAAGCCCGCGCGTGCAGCTGGCTTGGGCTTACTGTACTGTTTAGTCTATGTTCTGAGAAGAAAATACCCCAAAGTTGTCCACTATCTATTCTAAAAATTATTAAATTCTAAAATAATGTAATTAATTTACTAATTTTGAAAAACATCATCGTAAAAAAGTATTATATTCATGAGCTACTAATATATATAACGATACGATTGTTTTACATTATTTAAATCAGGAAGTCAAAATAATTGTATGAAACGAGAAAATAGGAGACATTTTTCTAAAAGCAGGAACAATTTAAAGGACGTGAAAGAAATTTCAACATTGCTAATAACATCATTGGCCGTAATAGTTGAACAGTAGAGACTAAGAGATGCAAAGGTGGGCGACTTTGACTTTTTTTACAAATCGAATTCATGAGAACAAGTCGATTAAGAGAAAAATCGACTGACACCATGGACACAACACATTTTATTAACACAAGACTGAATAGGAATACAGTACTCCCATTTTACATATTAAAGTCGTGAGTCGTCCACTAAAGTTTTGAGTTGTCTTCAACTTAGTTGAATTCGGAGTCAGACTATATGTAAATTAAATATTTATGATTCAACACGAATCGACAAATTCTTCATACACTTACACTATAGTATGATACATTCATGTCTATTTACTCATTAACCTTTTGAGTCGGGTCAGCATTTAAGTTTAAGTATTTAAGCTATCTAAGTCAATGTCAGTACGCCGATCTGTCTGTTCTGTTATTGTTACAGTATATTGAACAAAGTCAACGTGACGTAGACAGATCGACTTCACCCTTCACCAACTATGCGTGTTAAGGTGACTTAAGTTGAGTCGTAAGGCGTAAACAGTCGAAGTCGCCCATCTCTAGCACTCAGTGTTGCCAGGTGTACGATAATTATCGTATTATGCTACTTGTATCATAGAATAATATTGTTCGAAGAAAATTTTTGCGATGGATATCAAGCTGCTGTCTCATTCTATACACAGTTCTTATTGTTAAACGGAGTTACTACTGAAACATAATGCAATTGGTTGCCCAGTTTAGGTTATTATTTTACGGCGCTTTAACTTAACCGTGAACGGGAAGACAGTTTTTTCCAGTTCAGTGGTGAGGGAAGCGATTCGTGCTTTGGGATTCGATAAAACAGACTAAGCCGTCACCAGTGTCTCCACTTTTAGGGTAATTACCCTTTTTTAGGGTAATTTTGAGCTCTTTAGAGGCTTCAGGGTAAATTTAGGGTAATTTCATTTTTTTACATTTGAGGGTAAGATAATAATTAAAACTTTCTAGAACATGTTATTTTTATGACATGAATTTTAACTAATTAAACTTAAAAAATAATAAATGGTCAGATGATTATATTGGCTCATATAATTATATAAGTCAAATAATTTAGTACCACAGCCTTCCAAATTAGACTGTTCGCAGATCACATTCCATAGCTATCAACATCCGTAGAGAGAGGAAAGATAACCTGTGATATTGAGTATATATATAATTGTACATAATTCATAATTATTATAATTATTTTATATTACAGATATTATAATATGTATATTATACTATATATATATATATAATTATATATTATACATATTATTATATTATATGTAATAAAAAATAAAACAATATACAATGAAACTAACCAGTTGAGAACAATATTTTAAAAATACGACCTAATTTAAGTTGATACTACGGGTAATACTGATTGTTCAGGATTTAGGGTAATTTTGTGTTATGTTTAGGGTAATGCTTTTAATCTTTTAGGGTATAAGTAAGTGGTAATGGTGGCGACACTGCTCACCACCACAAGGCTTTTGTTCTCTCTTCAAGCTCCTTCACATAACAAACTACCTATATTGGGTCGATTACACATGGCGAGATTACTAGCTACTAGCCGGCTAGTTGATAGTAAACTAGCTCCGTGTAATCCTCTACTAGCAAACCGGCTAGTAAAGAAGGTGGGGAAAAAGTTGAAGACTGGGCTACTTTACTCGCTACTCGCCGGCGTTTGCTAGTTAAAAAGTTGTCGGAAGAATTGGTTATAGACGGAATTGTTGTTTTGTCAAAGGTCATCAAAAACGAGTTAATTCGTTGAGAAAATGAGAAAACGAAACGTCGTTGAAGAAGTGTGTGGGTGCAACAGTTGATACGAATACGGGCAAGTTATGGTGCATCAAGTACATTATTAAAAGAGCTGAAAACGAAGATACTACGGCTTATCGAAATATTTCAATAATAACCGGTGCACAGTTCAATGATTTTACTGGGTATGGTAGATGGAATGCTGAAAAAAGGACACGGTAATGAGTATGACAATCCCAGAAGCCACAAAACTGGAAATAACATTACGTTATTTAGCGAGTGGAGATTCATTTTAATCTCTGGAGTACCGGTACCCGATTTAAGTTCCGGAAACACTGTTTATACCCTACGTACTTACAGCGATGTATTGCGTCCTTCGACCATTCATTGAGGTGAGTGTTAATAAAGTAACTACGCTTTACAAACACTGTAAAAGAATTTATTTAATGTAATTAATTACATTAACATTATAACATAGTTCTTATTAATTAAGTTTTCCAAACGTATCTATCATGGCTGTTTGAAGAGGAATTTGTCGGAGTAAACGGTCGGTTAAATGTGTACT
>JAGFPH010000073.1:359973-372831 GCA_018207615.1 Philaenus spumarius
TTTCCTGCTGTAGCAAGATTGCTTCTTGTTTTGGTAGCAGTCGGAGTTTTGCAGCAGCATATTTACCGAACTGCTCACATTGCTTATTCTCAGTGACATTGTGTGCAATTTTGTCAAGTTGTTGAATTGCCAGTGATATTTCAGAACTGGGTTTATCTAGATGTGTATTTTTTCTATATCTTTTCTTTTAGCTGTGGGATGTGGTCCCATAGCTGTAGGCGAGTGAGCTTTGATGGTGTTTCCAGTGTAGTTGTTATCAGTATCGCCCGCATCTGATTCAATTGCTACGCCTTCAGTCTCCTCATCTGGTATTGAATTGTTACTGTTGTTTGACAGGTCTTGCAAAAGAACAACAACCAATAATACTGTACTTGATAAAATATTTTTATTCGTGCATTTAATATAAAAAGTTTTAATACAAATATTTTCTTTCCAGGTACCTAAAACAGCAGGTGAATGGAAAGAAATCGAAAAGTTATTCTTCCAGCGCTGGAACTTCCCAAGATGCGTTGGGGTTATCGATGGAAAACACGTGGTCATAAAAAAAACCACATGGTTCCGGTTCAGTGTACTTCAATTATAAGAAAAGCATATAGTGTTATATTGTTTGCTATGGTTGATGCAGATTACTGCTTCATTTACATTGAAGTAGGAGGAAATGGCCGAGCAAGTGACAGTGCAATATTTAAAGACAGTACTCTAAACATTGCAATTGAAAGTAAAACAATTGGATCTCCGCAAAACTCCGTTATTGTCGGAGAGGATGCTTCCCCTCTAAGGACAAATCTCAGCAAAATTGGGCTCAGTGACGAAGAAAAAATATTTAATTATCGTTTTTCCAGTGTCAGGCGAGTTTCGAAGAACGTTTTCGGCATACTAGCCTGGCGATTCCGAGTCTTTTCAAGACCAATTGAGGTGAAACCTGATTCTATTGATAGAGTTATTGTGGCTGCATAACTGGCTGAGAAAGACTGCTCCAGGCAACTACAGTAAGATAGCTGAGGGAATCAGACAAAAGTACGTGAAATACTTTACAGAAGAAAATACACTCCCCTGGCAATGGGAGAAAGTTGGAATGAATGTGTTTTAACTGCACAAGTGCATAACATAGTGTGTAACATTTTTTAACTTACTACTTTAATTATTTACTACTTGTAAATAAATATATTTACTTACCATATTTGATGTGCTCTTTCTGGTTGAAGACACCTCAGTCAGGTAACTTGCGTCATTAAACCAACTCAGTTTTGGCGTATACGCTTCATCACTACCTCAGCCACTTTTCTCTATTTTCTGTAGCTCCTGCCTGTACACATCTTTTATTGACTTAATTTTTGCATTAACTTGTTTTAATTCCTTTCCCCCTAATAAGTTATGTTCATCAAGTACACTCATTAGACGTTTTAAATTGTCCTCCTTCAATGTTTTGTCTTTGTCCATGATGTTCCACAACAAAGGGTATTGGCTTTATACTTCCAGAAACACGGCAATATAATTTCCGTTCCACTTCATTTCCACGAACCACAAACACCAAACAAATTTTTACTGCAAAGCAAACAAAACACAGCACGCGGTTTCTACTCAGTAACTAGTTGGAAGTTGGACAGTGAGCTAGTCAACTAGCGCACTGGCCGACTCGCCGGCCGGCTTGAAGCTTGTAAATCGACCCTTTAGATACCGGTATTTCCTCAAAATTACACGGAAATAACGATGCTCTAACCTCATTATGAAATAAATTATTCAAATATATGTTGTTTATTACACAATTAAGTATTTTTTTAGTAAATATGTTATTTAAATATGAAACTTGAACTCAGAATCTCACAACTAATACGTTTATTCACGCGAATGCGCGTTTCAAGTATTATATATTGGTATTATTGAGCACTACTGAGCAGTTTCTCTATGGCAAGTGCGTTGTGCTTTATGCTAATTGTGGCAATTGTGCTTTGATTTTTGTTTGTTGTTGTCAGGATTGTCGGGTTTTGATATAACGCGAACGAGAGTCTGAGTCTGAAGCTCCTTTTATCATTTTATTAAAAACACTTTTTATTTTACCTTTTGGCAGAATAAAAATTATATGTCCTTCTTATATAATTATATTATTTATACAGTTAACAATTTTTCAAAGCCTTATTCATTTTATAATGTTTCTAATTTAATTTATATTTTATAGACCTAATTTGAATTTAACCTGTTTCATTACGATATTATTTAATTTGTCTTTAACATTTGTATTTAATATTTTACAAATATAATATTACTTAACATCACAGGCTGAAATTAGATGCAGATATACATAAATTAATTATTCAGAAATACATCATTTACAAAACCAACTATTTAAAAACATCATTAAGTTCTACTTATCAAGGCCTACCTCACTATGCTGACGGGGATTTTTAACTTCGTAAATGTGTACAGTAATAAGGAGTATAAAACTGTAGGCCTACTTGATAAACATTTTTATTTACATGCGTTATTATATATTTAAAGAAAGATAAAAATACTATCTTTTAATTGCTTTCTATTTAATATTGATAGATCAAATGATTTAGAAGATGATTAATATTATAGTGAAGAAATTAATAATTGTAAATGTTTATATGTTATACGAAGATGTACGAATGTTTCCGAAACTAAACGAATAGATATCTCTTCTTCAAATTAGTATACACAAATATAGTGATGATAAAAGGTTGTATTTATATACAGTTTATAACTTCACAGCAAATATTATAACGTTTATTATACATACATTAGTTCTGTAACTCATATTAAAAAAAAAAAAAAACTTCACAAGATATTATAACGATTGAAGTTGTAAACATAACCCCAAACTATAAGCTACACTGGGTTTGTTTAAGTATTACAGATGATGGGTGAAATCAGCTGTTATAGTATATGTTACTCACGTACGTACGAACGTACACTCGCTTTTATAATAGTTAATATTTGTAGATGTTCAATAAAATTTGGTCTAAAAGGCCTATTTAATAACTGTTTGTGTGAGATTACATTACTTTATTTTCTACCAAAAGGTTGTTTTTATCAACTCAATTTGTTTTCTATTTTTATTAAATTTTATTTTGTTGAGAGTTTTGACGAATGTTGATTGTGATACCTATTAATTTATTGATGGTCTCATTTACCTATATATACTTAAATGCTAACTTCTGGATAATCAAATCAAAAATGTTTACCTAGACAATTAATTAGATTACCTAGTTTTCTGGTATTTTAGCTCTTGCGGGTATTTTGTGGGGATTAACTTACTTATTGCCGAGTAAAAGCGGGGATTTTCTAGGGGGTTGGCGGGGAAAGTTACAAACTCGGTCTGGCAACACTGAGTGGCAGTGTAGTTGCTTTGCTGCTCTACAACTGACTGGATAGAGTTTGCTGATATGTAAATGTACTGAGCTTGTTTCAGTTCAGTACTTCAGAGTTCAGTTACCAAAATGGCCATGGCCGATTCAAAGGCCCCTATTCGCCAGGTGAAGCGGGTCCAATTTGGAATTTTATCTCCTGATGAAATTGTAAGTCTCTTCATTTTGTTGATTTAAACAGTGAACATTTTCAATTATAAAACATATTTGCTTGTGAAAAATGTTACTTGATTGTGCAATGTAGTGTTAGTGACGTAGGCCTTCCATAACAAAACGGCAAGCAATAAGGAGCTAGCCAGATACTAATACTGTAGTATTGAGTATTCATTACTGATGTAACACCACCTTATTTGTGCTCCACTTCAATAATTAAAGACAATTATTAGGCTTTCCCATAGAGAGATTTACATCAGGCTATTATTTAGAAATTGGGATCTAAGAATTATTCTGTGGAATAGCCTATCATAGCCTAGGCCTAGTCTAGGCTGTTAACATTTAAAAACATGTACCCAAGATTTGACTCTTCTAATTTGTACTAGCAAATTGGAAGTAGGCCTATGCATTCAGAATGGCTTCGGTAAATGTCATGTAGGGAAGTTTAAATTACATACTAGGCCTAGGCCTAGATAAAATTAAATGAATAAATCCTTTAAACTTGTATGCTACCTTAATTAACCTATGGCTAAAGTTTACATTAGGGCACCTCAAGTTTTAATCAAAAATAGCATGAAGTTCTAACTTAGTCACAGTTGGCTATGTTTACCAGCATTTAATAGTTCAATGTGCTTACGTTGGCAGCTACACTGAATTCCACGTTCACCGTGCAGTACACAGATCTTACGGGAGAAGTTTTTGAACAATAGCCTATTTTGAATATAATATTATTAAAATAAATTTTTTTATTTCTTCTCAATCTTTTACTAAATAACTTTTAAGTAAATGATGCGATATATATATGTGTTTCTCAGAACCAGCACGACCACCCCTCCCCGAGATAATAACAAATAGACATTTAAGATAATAAATATTATCTGTTGAATTGCTAAATATACTTAAATTCATAATCCATATTATTTGATACAATTTTCTTATGTCAACTTGTTGTAGGCCTAGGCCTACTTTCTCTTTTATTTGTAATTACAAAACTGTTATTGAAACTTATATCTGACTACTAAAGACGTTTATTTAATTCGGACAAAAATTATTGAAAGTTATATAGGCCCTGTGTTTTTATAACATTCTAACTTATGCGCTATAAAATGTTGCTACTGTATTACTACGCCACCAGAGAAGGCTTCTAATTTTTGTAAAGCCACCGTCCTAAACATACTTCAACTACTGAAACATTTCCAATAAAAGTTTAAAAGTAGCAAGCCTAAACATTTCCAGTTTTAATTCATAATTTAACATTCAGTTAGTTACAATGCAGCAAATACTCTTTTCCTGTAAACTAAATTTTATTTATATTATTATATTGTTTTACGAAGGTAATGTTGGTAACAGTGGGTATGTCTGTGTTTAGCCTTACTTACGATTGTTTCAAGTGTTTATGTTTAGGATAGTTTTACAAAGAGTCGTCGGTAGCGGTAGATAACTCTATTTAGGTTTATGTTTTATTATTATTTAGTTGTTTTACAATGTTTTGTATACATATAAGTTATATGTTACGCTCAATGGCCGAAATTTTTACTCACTCCTTGATGTGGACAGCGGAATAGCATTTATGATGGACCAGACGTGCAGTTCGAGACATAACCTAACCTAACCCCCACTATCAACTATCCCTAGCATTTTGTCTACCAACACCAGTCACTGTTAGTGCGCTGTCGTGATACATAAATAAATTAAATTTCAAGCAAAAGTTGGATTTTATTTTTCATAGCCTAGTTATTATGGACTTATTGTATGGTAGTATATGTAAGCTATTCGGTATTTGCACAAACTACAAATACCCTCAACCATTATATTATGGTTTGTAGGTATTATGGTTTTGCTCAATCTCCGAAGTTCATGTTTTCTTCGGCAGTGGCCATTGTCTGGATTCGGCGTTTGAATTGACATATAGGCCCTAGCCTACATTAAATATGTAATATTACTTTTTACTTTAGTTTGTGTATCGCAATAAACCTGACATTAAAACTTTGTCAGTTTTTGTGAACAACTGAATTTGAGACTTTTCATTTGCATACATTGGCATCCCATCCGTATTTAGGATACGTACATAATATTATATGGAGGCCACTATTTGTAAAAGTTTTTTATTACATAGGTCTACTATTTTTAGTAGTAACCTAGCAACTAAACATACTGTGACTAAATACTATAGACCTAGGTTAGAACTTTAGGCTATTTTTGTTTTAATTATTCTTGCATTTCCTTTGTTTACTAAAACAATACCTAACCTAGCAACGTTTAAAAAAATAGTGGCCTCCATATAATACGTAAGTACCGCATTTGGTATATCAAGTAAGCTTAGTGGTATGTCTGAAATTCGCAATAAAACAAAAATACTGTAGGCCTACCTTCAAAATATGAGATTTTGAACTAATAATGGATACTAGCCATTTGTATATATAACTTTTGAGTACGGTAGCAAATTTTCCATTGGCTAAGTTAAGCAATTCATCAGTTGGAGGTTGTGTTGCCATGTGTTGCATTTTCGAATCTCTAATTTAATTATTTTTGTTAATTGTCCAGGGGAACATAGTTTCTGTTACCAACCGTTTATATAATTTACAAAATAATTTTTTCAAATATAATAATTCTCACACACATACGTTTAATTATCAAACGCGTTTCAACGACAAAGTCGTCATCTTCAGTGTTACATGAGCTACAACTAAAAACTTATAACTTCGTCATTAAATCACATTTGAAATTAAACGTAGGCCTATGTGTGTGAGAATTACCGTAGTGTATTGTTATTATTATTTTAAAATAATTTCTTCTCACTCGTCAAACTCAAAGTTTATTAATAAAATAAAATAAATTTGGTTAAAATTGAATGTTCAGTTTGAAAAAGTTTTATTAGACATTTGTTTTGATGGTCAGCTATTTTACCTACTGTGATTTAATTTAACCTTTTGCGCTCCATAGGCGAACTCAGTCCGACATCGCTAATTTGCCGTTGCGCTCCACTGTCGGACTCATTCCGACACACGTTTTAATATGATTTCTATGTTCTAAACAAGTGTAGAATCTGTGGTTTTCGGTCTAATGAGACTTCAATGTTGTTAAAACAGTTTAGAAACCAGTGACAGATTATATTGGCTGTGGAATATATTTTATATCTCTCTGAAGTTGAACAGCTGTTTGCCAGTCATGATCAAGAAATACAAAAATAGCATCGTCTTTTATCTTGCGCCTTGTAACTTTTGTTTACGCTTTTTCAAGTGGTATTTATTTTTACTGTACGTTATTATTTTGCAGTTTTGTGTAAATTTTGTTAATGTAAATAATATAAAGATCTTGTTTTTGTTTTATTTTGTGTTGAGAAATGGCAACTGTTTAAACTATACGTTAACGTGGGTTTATGTACCATTATTTCGCAAAAATGTTATTGTTAAAAAACAAATTTTTGAATACATATAAATACAATTGACATACTTAAACAGACATATTTACTGTAAAAACTATTTTTAAAGCTCTAATCATTTTTATTACTACTTCTAAATTCATAAAATAAATCTTTTTTTATTTATTTGTTTGACCTAATATGTTAAAAATAGGCCTACTCAATAAAAAACTGTTGTTTAACTTCAAGAATATTTTTTAAATTATTTATTATGGTCACATTTAGTGTAATTTAAAGTATTTTAAAAGCTCTAAACTCTATTATTCTTATTTTTAATTTCATTACAAAACAAAATAATCGATTGATTTTTTTGACCGATTATATTCAAAATAGGCCTACTCAATGAAACATTTTTTATTTAATCTTTCAACAATTTTTTCCTTATTCTCTGTTTTATTCTGAACAAAATGATATATAATAACTTATGTTTACTATTTATAGGAATTTTTTAGCGAATTACAAAAATAATTCTTCAAACAGGAATATTTTAATTGGAGCTGGTGGAGCAGCCAAGTGTCAAATAAATAGAGTGCAAAAGGTTAATGGTCAAAAATGGTGCCAATGTAAGAACAAAAATATATTTTTAATAAAGCAAAGAATATGAAACCACACCCTAAACTTAACTGTTATTGTCTTTTTCAAAGTCAGACTGAGTCTATTAAAATCCATATAAAACCACATCGTTATATTAATCGTACATGCAGTGTGGAAGAAGGAAGAAGGATGTGAATTCTTCTATAGTTCGTTCAGCGAATCGCCACCTATGACGGATGACAGAGAAAGACATGGACAATTAAAAGCTGTTAATAAATGTTTTATTAAGTCACACGTGTATAAAATTAAAATTTAACCAAAAATCGCATGAAAAGTCTAAATTAAAAACTTCAAAATGGCCACAGAACACAGCGATTTACTGCAAACACTCGCTGAACGTACTATAAATTTATAGGCCTTTTATATAAAATAGCTTAACTGATTATTTAGTGCAGTGTCTCTCAATGGTTTTAGGAATGTACCCACTTTGAATAAACAAAAGCACTCCGCCCCCACCCACATCTTTATTATTTTTGAAAAATGAACTTTAATAACTGACTTGTTATCATCAATACATGGAATAATACTGGTAATTAATTCTCCAAAATATTTATTCAAATTATTTTTTGTTTAATTAATGAGAAGGTTGACACTGTATGTCATAGGCCCTACAATGTTTTTTCACGCCCTCACCCTCCACAGGTTGAGAACCACTGGTTTAGTGTGTTGTGGTATTCTCCTGTTTATTGTCTATTTTACACATGTATTTGTCAAAAGTTGTGTACACTTTCCAGTGTAATTTATTAGTATTTCCAGTATTTGAAATTAATTAAGGAACAATTTGAATGTTAGGAGAAATAAAATAATAAAAAATCAACTAGGCTATTTAATGTTTTCCAATAAATTTACATCAGCCTATGTTTAATACTAAAATAAAACATACCAGTATTTTAACAAAATTAAATCGTGGCAGAAATTTTAAACTTATGTAAAAACTGGTCAAATATAGAAATTAATTTAATTTTGCCAGATAATTTTAACCCCACAACTGTCCATGTTAATGTTTTGCAACGCAAAGTCATTTCGGTGTGTGTGCAAGCATATTTTTAAAAATTCGCCAAATATAGTAATTGTATACCAATCCAAAAGTGTTCTGTACCTTTTTTGTAGAGAAAGGTTCAAAGAATTCATGGTATGCAATTAAAAAATTTATTGATGTAAAATTGTAAAAGTTATTAGCTCAAGAAACAAAAAATGTTCAGTAACGAAAGGAAAATGTTCAACTTTAGGCCTACATAACAAGTAGGCCTAGTAAACATTTTTTGAAATTTTTTCGTAAGCGTAAAAAAGTTTCATAATTTAGTTCTAAATAGAACTGTATAAAAGCATTTATCGATTTCTTATTTTGAAAACACCAGTTTTTATGTTCCATCTACACGACTGCTAACAAAAGTAGGCCTAGTTTCAAACGTAATTTAGGAATATTTGCTTTACCCAAAAATGAAATATTATTATAACAAAGTGTAGAGAATAAATCAAAGAATTGAACCGTATACTTGTAAATTATCTGTTCCTAAAAGTGTTTGACTTAGAATTATTTGAATAACAAAAGTGAGAAAAAATGTAAAAATCTCTCGCCTATTGAAGCAATAGGCCTACAGGATGCGCGCACAAACTCCTATATATCTACCCATACACGGTCCCACGATCCTACACAACAAACTGTTCAAATATAGCATATTTGGTTTACAGGGAAAGTTAGCTTGAAGCATTATGTTTACAAAGATACCAAAATATCTCTATGATTGAGGTCACACAGATAACACGTGTAATAAATAACGCTGTTTATTGGTTGGAAAACTGACCAATTGCAAGGGTCTCCAAACGCCCCACAACTCTAGAACTATTTGTCCGATTTTTGATTGGATGGCAGTATTAAAATAGGGGAAATTGTGAAGAATCCAACGATATCTAGGTTTACTTTAGAAGAAGTATTGGGCAGGCTTAGAAAGAGAAGAAAGATGAGTTACTTCGTCGTGTTTTATGACGAAATCCGGTGAATTGACGGGCGCCGAGTTTGTTGAAGAAAACTAATAAACTGCAACGATGATTACGTATGTAAACATACGTTTTATAAAAAACTTGTAAATACAAAAAATTAAAGTTTAGATTGTTACCTTTCCAACGGTCTTTGATTTATTGCGATTGGATAATTTTTAGTGGGTCAAATATTCATTACAAGTAGAGTTGTCAAAATTTATTGTTTTCACGTGCCATGCCCCCACGACCACTCAAATTGAGTATAGTTTGACAGTTGCAGGGTTAATAATTAAGTTTCTTTACTGTTTTAATTATTTAATTGTGATAAAAAGATGCAACTTTATAATTAATAAAAAATACTAAATAATAACTAAGCCTAAATATTACAATACCATTTTGTCCTTCTTTCCTCAAAAAATAACTTAGCCAAATAATGTTATGATAATTTTTTCAATTTATTACATAGAAAATATAGGCCATAGCTATAACTTAACTTTCAATCATATCATTTAACCATATAGGCCTACTGTTTATATGTTGGTTACTTTAATAATGATGTATAATTAATTTGTTTATAGCGCCGAATGTCTGTCACCGAGGGAGGTATTCGTTTCCCAGAAACGATGGAAGGAGGACGCCCAAAATTGGGAGGATTGATGGACCCTAGACAAGGTGTAATAGACAGAATGTCTCGATGTCAAACTTGTGCAGGTAATGTTTACTTAACTCACTATATTTGTTTTATTTGTTAAGGTTAGGAAGAATAGCACGAGCAGGTTGTTTGTCGGGAAATAGCCATGAAAAGTATTCTGATAATTTTTTACCATTCTTATCAAAATACAATATGATTCTGTGAAGTTGGCACAATTGCAAATAACTTTAAAGGCTAATTCATGAATGAAAATTATAGAACAAATTCTTTACTGTATGTTACTAGTGATTAGTTGTTTATTTTTGATTTTGGACAAATTTTACATCTATTCGTGTACCAACGTTACAAATACAAATAATAATTCTATATCAATGCACTACAAATAAAATTCTACACATGTAAGAACTCAGTTTTTAATAACATACTAAATACCATAAAATTACAAAATCATTTCATATTAAGTTAATGTAATAAATTAAATACACCCAACATTTAATAAGAAGAAGGACAGAGTGACGTTAGAAAACCTCAATCCATGTTGCTGCTTAACTCATCCACAAAATACACACTCCTCAACAACAAAACGCTCTTTGACCCTTTCAGTCATGCAATATGAAATAATTTTTTTTTTGTAGTTTTCAAAAAAATTTAGGATTACCTTTATCAGTGTTATTAATTGTCCTATACATAGGACCTTGTGACTGAGCCAGCCTTTAAATATTCAAAGCCTTCAAATAAATTTATATTTTTATTTAAAAAGTGCACAAATAATAAAAACTAGGGGAACTGCCCCTGGACGCTTCGTGTCCCAATCCCGTCTCGGTCTACGGCCTCAGATGGCTGCTTCGCTTCGCTCGCAGTTGGAAAACTCGCTGATGGCTCTCGCTAATCTTTGGCTCATTTGTATCTGGGTGACCGAGCATTGCTCAGTATTTTTAACATTTGGATTGTATCTATTCGAATACTTAGTGACTTTATAGGAGGTATAAGAAGAAGTTGTAGCCTATCTATTTGCCTTCTAAGTGACTTATAAAGGTGGTATAAAAAGAAGTTCAGAGTTTAAATTTTATGCACATTTTTCAGAGCTTATGTGCGTTTTTGCAGACATAAGACCTAGCGCATTCGATTTCTGATGTCAAAAATCCCCTATATGCAAATTTTCATCAAAATCGTTAGAGCCGTTTTCGAGATCCGCATAAGATACAAAAATAGATACAAGAATTGCTCATTTAAAGTAATAGGATTCCATCGCCGATTAAAAAGGAAGCAAAAAATATACTTATTTGGGTTCATCCAATCACTAAATAAAAGAAGAGAAGATTTTGAAGCATTCTACACTGTGTTTCCTGATTTGAGGAACTAGAAACATTTCTCAATTACTGTATTTAAGAATGTCGGTTTCGTCACTTGACGAACTACACACGCGGCTGAAGGATAGTATTCTACGAAAAAAAATACTAAAATAAGGAAAATTGGCATGCATTTGGAAAAGTTTGCCACTGTTTCGGCGGAGACGGTGGAAAATCCGTAGATTTTAGTGGCAGTGAGCGGCTCCTTACCGCTGATCCTTACGTTGATTTGATGGCGACGGCAAATAATCCGTGGCGGACGAAAAATCTGTGTGTGTCCCAGGCCATACACTATACTGTATCGTATATTATAAGTGTTAGTGCCCAATTCGACCTAAGATAATGTCAGCAATATATTGATAATTTATTGCAGGTTGACATTTGCATATGTGTTGAAAACAAGTTACTCTTAAGAGCGTATTTTAATGTAAACAACGTGCGAAATATTTTTTACAATGGGGGAGGGTTATAACCCTAAACCCCCTCCCCTTCCCCGCGGTTATGCCTATGTTTTCTCTTAAGGGTCGGCTCTAGCTGTCGGCCATGTTAGCTGACACTCCATAAGACTAATGTTAAATTAAAATCCAAATTATTCCTTTATTTTTGATCGGAAAATTATAAACGATATGTCATTTTAAAGCTATGGTCAATTGCATGCAAATGGCTTTTTAAAAATTAAGAAAAATATTTTGTTTAATATTTATTAACAATTTAAAACATTGATTTTTAATATTTTTTTATGTTGTCACTATTAATTATAGCGAAAAACTACTAAGCCATTCACCTAAAGAATTTCGTCCCCAAGATTTTGGTATTTTTTTTAAAACACTATTTGAACAATTGCGGGTTTTAAATGGATTTAGGCTGAGCAATGTCCGTGTAATCTACCGCCGCTATAGAGTGATTATAAATATTTTTTACGTTGTAACTATTAATTATAGAGAAAAATTACCAAGCCATTCGGATGAAGAATTTTGTCCCCAAGAGTTTGGTATTTAAAAAAAAACGCCATTTGAATAATTGCAGATTTTAAATGGATTTAGGATGAGCAATGTCCGCGTAACCTACCGCCGCTACAGGGAGTCGCAGGTTGTTTTACTAGAGCCGACCCTTAACCTACAGTACCAAACATAACATGTTTTTTTCTTTCAAATTACACAAAGTGCGAACATTTCACAAAACGTCTAAGTGTCAATGTCAAACGTGTAGCAATGGCAAAAAGTTTAACTGTCCCTTACTTACTATTTACATGATACTATTTACTTGATTTAATCTGCTTGTAGACAAGGAGTTAGCTTGTTCACAGCAGTGAAAAGTTTAACT
>JAGFPH010000073.1:374294-388673 GCA_018207615.1 Philaenus spumarius
GTTTATTTTATAGTCGACGGTGAACGTGATAGGAAGGGTATACTATAGCCTACATTACGTTTTCAAGAGTACTAAAATAAATATTTTATTTCATACATTTTCAAAATAGCGGAAAAATACATTCAATGTCAAATATTTTGGAAACTGTAAATTATAAAAAAAAAGAAACTGTTATTGCCAACAAGCATAATTTTTTAAATGGTTGTCCTACTAGCCTAGAATCATAATTATAGAATTTGTTTCGATCTTTAGTAATTAATAACAAATAAATAAATAATGATAAAATTAAATTCTCAGTTTTTATGAAAATAATTTTTGTGAGGTAGACACTGCAGTCAAGTTTGACTAAATAAAATTCACGGGACCTGATGATTAGAAATATGGGATACTTGTAAGGATGTGGTAGTAAGCAAAAGACTTTTCAGCACTTTAGGACTAAGGCTGTACTTAGGAATAATATAAAAGAAATGTCAGGCATGTACCAGTTTATGCTTGCATCCAATAAGGATTTGCTTGCTGACTGAATAAGGATCAGTTGTTATTGACTTTATAGGCTACATCACACATTTAAGTGCTGTTTAATTAATTTTATTTATATGTTTTTACGCCTAATGCAAGAACCTATAATATTGCTATTAGCACTGGTAAATAATAAACCTAGCGCTACTTTTTGTGGAACCTAATTCTTTTTTTTACACCAAATTTTGCAGTTCGTTTAGAAGTACTTCATCTCTTATAAAATAAATTGTAATTTAACTTGTACGATTTGAAATGCTATTTCATACTCCATTCTTGGTTATTAGAAGATTGTTTTAACAATATAACAATTTACAACTTTTGTTATTGGCTTATGTTTAATAGTTATTAATTAATTTCATTATTATGACATTCTTTACTAAAATACTGATGCCCCCTTTAGATTGTTCTATTAAACTAAAGGTAATCAGTATAGGCCTAGTCAGCAGTTATCTATTACTTATGTTTCTTAATTAATTGTTATGTGACTTTCATAAAAAGTAGTTATTCAACTACTGAAAAGTATCCTATTAAAAATGATACAATTATTGTTTATAATTACAATTCTTTAACCAGGAGGTTGATTTTAACATTTCTAGGTATATTCTTATAAATTCCATTACTGCAATTTATGTGCAACTTTATCTAATCTTCAAGGATGGGATTAAGCAACCTTTCAACAGTTTAAGAAGATGTTATCAATTGGTCACATATTATGCTAAACTACATTAATTTTGAAACAAAGCAAACTCTCAAAATATTCCTTACATGCTACCTTCTGTAAGATATGGTAGAAGATTAAGCATATCCTTAGTTTATATTCATAAGGCCCAAGATTGGGTTTAATTTGCACATACTATTTAAAACTGCTTGGATTTTTAAAAGGCGAAACTATAAATAACCTTTATAAATTGATGTTTAATCTCTTTACATAAATTTCTATAACTAGATATGACCTTAAAGAAAGAAGCATAAAATCCATTTGATTTAATCATTAGCAGAAATTATTTTGATGTATTTAAATTTATAAGTACATATCATTTACATAATTGAGTTATTTAAACTTCTTTGTCATTGCCATCGGCTATGCTCATTTCCTTAATAAAAATTATAAGTTTTTATTTTAAGTATTCACAATTATATTGATAGGTATTGCTCGGGCACGAGGTTGTCGGCCGGACCTCGGATAATCTTTGTTTCTCGGTATTCAATCATATTAATTATTTTAAAATAACAAAAATTGAATTGATGTGCATCAAGAAAGAAAAATGGCTATGGCTTAACTAAGTCTATTACTTAGTTTGTGTAGTATGATTTAACTTATTTGTTTATAAAAGTTGTCAATTATAATCTATACAGAATATACACCAAGTTCTGTTGCAATTGTGGCTTGTTGGTATTAATTAACACTTTCATTTTTAAAATGAATGAATCTATTGAAATACTATTACGTCTTCATATCTTGCTGGTTGAATGTTTACTCATTTTTTAAACTAGGCGGTTATTGAATCCCTTCTACTCAATTGTCTCCTAGGGGGGGTCAATTGTATTGCTACATCGCTTTGTTGGGGATTCGGCCTCCGATTGGTCGGTCGTAGATAGTCTGTATATGTCCACTTTATTTTAATATTTCTCACATAAATTTCGAATAATCGCATATAGTATGCTTATTTATTTTCTAAATCACATTTTTTCTTTTAATTTTGATGCCAAATTAGTTTAAATTACCAATATTTTATTAAATATTATACCTAATTATTTCTATTCCGTGGCTTAAGTATCAAGTGGGTGGGCTCTTAACCTGCTGTACACACAGCTGACTTGTTTTATCTTATGCAACTAAGCTATGACATTGTACAATTTGATTCTAACCTTTTGAAATTAAATAACATCATTTCACTGTACAACTATTTAATATAAACATATTTATATTTTGTTCTATTATTTACCTTAAGATTTGCTTATTACATTGTTTTGAATTGTATTTCTTATGAATCATGTAAATTAGTAAGTTTGATGGCTGACATCGTGATTACGTTTAACATAACCTAATAACCTAATTTGGATTCTTTATACAATTTTTAAATGTATTTCTGACATTTCCAGTGGATAAAGATAATTGAAGGAGTGATGTTAGTACGTATTATTTGTTAATTTTGTCGTGTTTTATTCTTGTGAAAGTGTAGTATTATCTATCGCCTAGCTGGTTTGTTTACATTTTCTTAGAATTTTATTTAGTTACAAATGTTACATGACAAATCTTTAGGCTATGTAATTATATGACTAATAAGATTTGAAATAATTATAAAACCTTAAACAACAATTGATTTGTAAACATTATTATTTGCTTTTCAACTCATCTACTTTTATCATGTCAATTTATTTACTGTACTTTTGCTTTTATTAGAGTCATCCTAAGATCAAAGAAGTTGTAATGAAAACAAAAGGACAGCCTAGAAAACGTCTGACATTTGTGTATGATCTCTGCAAAGGCAAGAATATTTGCGAAGGTGGAGATGAAATGGACATTAATAAAGACAATCCAGATGATCCAAACAATCAACAGGTATTACTTTTCTAGGCTTTATGTAAGTTATTACAAAAATGATAATAACAAGCAAGTTATTTGCATTTATAAATCAAAAAGGTTTATTTTAATTTGATTTAATAATTTGAATTATGTAATGTGATTTTTATCGATGATATTTATAAAATGTAGAATTCCAATAGCATCACATTTTTTTAGTTCAGTTACTAAGTGAGTCAAATATAAACCTGAATTATTTTGCTCTTCATCTTCTCATCGAGCGGATGACAGAATGTGCCATTGAAGATCGATTTGTTGTGAGCGAGTGGTGAAACCGGCTTGATAGGCTATTTCTTTCCTTTTTTCTCAGTACAGTCATGATTAAGCATGTTTCTGCAATGGATTATAATAAAATGTTTAACAAAAACTAAAATAAGGACGGAAAATAATATTACTGCGGTACAAGTTCGGGCTGTAGAAAGGATGTTTAATTAATTTTTAACCAATTTCCTCAGTTTATCCCAACCCCAGTATGAAGCCTGGCTTTATCATGAAGTTAAGAATGATATCTCTGATGCATAATGATCTCGATGCAATATACCACCAATCGAGTTAAAATTATTGATCTTTTTAACACCTTCCTTTGTTCAAAATTTGTGTAACTTGTTATAATCCTGTGCTCAATGTTTTGCTGTGGGTGCATTTCTTGATCTGTGAAAAGCTTTTGATTGAGTGAACCATGGTTTGCTTCTGCATAAATTGTCCTATTATGGGATAGAAGGTAGAGATCTCGAGTGGTTTTCTTCATTTATCAGATCGTTATCAGAGAGTTATAATTGGAAAAGGTCGAACAAGTAGTAAATTTTCTAAGATTATTTCTGGTGTCCCACAAGGCTCTATACTGGAACCTTTGTTCTTTATTTTGTATGTTAATGATCTGCCATTGTGTGTGGACCTTTCAAGTTTAATCCTTTTTGCTGACGATACAACAGTTGTAACAACTAATACTAGTAAATTTCAGTCTTGACGCTATCGGTAATTGGTTTAAAAAAATGGGTTTTTATTAAATTCTGAAAAAACACATCTAATTAATTTTCATACCAACTACAAAAAACCAGCAGCTAATGATGCCAATTAATTATCTGCTCAGTATCAGAGCCCCATCCAAGTCTGTAAAATTTCTTGGTTGAGATTGATGGCGCACTCACATGGAGACAACATGTATTGGGCCTTACAGGAAAGTTAAATAGAGCCTATTATTTGATTTTAACAATTATAAGAATAACTGACCTAAACACGACCATGACGGTTTACTACGATCATGTTTACTCATTGCTATCTTATGGAGTTATGTTTTGGAGAAACTCTACTAACAGTAGACAGATGTTTAGTATTCAGAAAAGAATTATTAGGGCTATTTTCAATCTAAAAAGTTGTGAATCTTGTAGACCTATATTTAAGAGATATAAAATACTTCCTCTGCCTTGTACATATATGTTGAATATTCTTGAATTTATCAAAACAAAAGTTTTATAAATTTGGTGATCTACAACTAGGTTCTACATATCCTACACGGGGTAAAAACTTATTTACTTATCCTTCTCATAGAAAAACTTCTTTTGAGAAATCATTATTTTATAGCGGTATAAAGCTGTTTAATAATCTGCCCGAGCATATTACGACAGTAAATTGTCCAAGAAAGTGCAAAAAGACCCTAACTATGTATCTGATGAACAATTCTTTCTATGCAGTGGATGAGTTTTTGCAAATGGCCTGATTTTCTCTTGTGTGTTGACCATTGTCTATTGTGTACAGAAATATACATATATGTGTATGTGTTTTATAAAAATTGTTTTAGGGTAAAAAATGTTAATTTGTTCTTGTTTTGTAAGTGTGCTTTGTAAAACTAGTTTAGAATAATTTGTACTTTGTGACTCACCATCTGGCATGGGAATATTTTTCCTGGCAAATTGCTGTAACGTGGTTAATGAAAATAAATAAATGGGGATGGAAGAAAAAAATGTGAAACCTTTTTTATATAGGCATTCATTAAAAGTGATTGACTGACTGATAAAGGGTGTTTGACTTTAGTTAAAACTGGAAAAAAATTAGAGTTTATATGCAAATTCGTAAAAATATGAAATTTTTGTAAAGAAATTGCTCACATTAAACCATGTAAACATGTTTCATTTCATACGAATAATATGTTTGGTCTGTGAGAAAAGTGTGTAAATTGGTCTACAACTTTACATTGTTTAAATAGACGTTACCTTGAACCATAACTTGAGTGTTTAGCCTTATTAAACTTATGCAATAGGTCCTAACTGAATACTTTATATGCACAGCCTCGCAAACAAGGTCATGGCGGATGCGGTCGTTACCAACCCAATCTAAGAAGAACAGGATTGGATGTAACTGCTGAATGGAAACACGCCAACGAAGATTCGCAAGAGAAGAAGATTGCTTTAAGTGCAGAGAGAGTTTGGGAAATCTTAAAACACATTGTCGATGAGGAATGTTTTATTCTTGGGATGGATCCTAAGTTTGCTAGACCTGATTGGATGATAGTCACTGTATTACCTGTGCCACCGCTATCGGTCAGACCAGCTGTTGTTATGTACGGTTCTGCCAGGAATCAGGTATGGTACCTTAATATATTCTTCTACTACGTCTGACCGTGCCACTGTATGGGAGGTACACAACAACAAATGTTGTTCTTTACTTAGTGCCGGTTTTACGATATCCCGATACAAGTCTCGAAAGTTACCTGGCGGATAAATTTAACTTACCAATAAATCCAGCTGATGAGTTTGTATGTTCTACATTGAGTTTTAGGCTTAGTACGCAATGGATGCATATTTTAGACGTATGTATTCATACGATATGATAAAGTCGTACATATGAAACACGCTCTCTGATTGCGAACCAGTCCCATGCGATATTCAGTGTTCGTACCTGACTTCCACTGTCAACATGAATTATTCAGTGAATATACTTAACCTAAAAATCATTATTTTGATTTTGTTTAAAATCTATGTTGATAATTTGAGTAGTACAACAATAGTTATGACAAGTTGAGAGGATAGGTATAATAAATGCAATATCTTTAAACAAATAAAATAAATTTTTTATTATTAATGTTTATAAAGATAATTTATAAACAAGAAATAAAATTATATATTCATTTCTCTATTATTTTATCAGTTTACCTTCCATTTTTAACAAGTTGATTTGATAACTTGAAATAAATATCTTTAACTCCTTGACATTTTCTTTTATATATTAAAGTAATCTTTTTGACAGCTATTTTACATACATGTAATCATATGAAATCCTAACAAGATGGGAACTTCAGACTATTCCTAACTATTCAGACTTCAGATTTATACATGCGTAACAATTCGTATAACAGTCTGTAAGCATCTATCTTATCTAGAGTCAGGATTGCTCATACGTTTAGGTACAGCTTAATTCTGTACGAATACACATGTGCACTTTGCCTGAATCTCTCACTGAAAGTAACTTATCTTCTAGATTTACAGTTTTAAATATAGCTTGATACACTTTCACGATTGTAATTTGTTATGTAAGAGTTTAATTTATGTTTAATTGTGTAGATATTTTGTGAAAAAAATTACGGATTTCCAGCTAACCATGCACCTTCCCGGACATGTGTGTACAAACTTTTTTGATGTCCCTTATTTTTATGTGAGAAATCTACTCCCGAAATTTGTCAAAGTATTTCAGGAACATCTGTATATAAAATAACATAGTAGTGTCAGTTGGGCATCCCAAGAATTTGGATAGGGATGGAAATTAATAGTTCGTGATCAACCTAGACTCTCATTGTTTTCTTGATATTTGTATTGAAAATCTTATTGTTTTCGAAGTCATAAAGTGATTCTTGCAGACCTCTATTTAAAAGTTGAAATTTATATCTCTCCTTGAGCTTAAAAGAATTATGCCATCAATAAATGTACAAGTTTTACTTGGTAAGTAATGTTGTAAGAATCTAAATTATTATTTTTGTAATAAAATGAACATGATTCTTACTAAACAGATTTCATTGGCATTGTCTCAGTAGGGGTTTTTCTAAATATATAATGACCCATAAGATGATATTGATGTAAAAGAGAGAGAGAGAGAAAAGAAAAGATAATCACTTTGTATTGTTGTGTTGACAGGATGATTTGACCCATAAACTGTCAGACATAATCAAATGTAACAATGAGTTGACAAGGAATGAACAAGCAGGAGCTGCAACTCATGTGATTTCAGAAAATATAAAGATGTTACAGTTCCACGTTGCTACGTTAGTAGACAACGACATGCCTGGTTTACCTAGGTTGGTAATACTGTATTTTAAACATTCAACTAGGGGAAGACTATATCATTGAAATGCATGAAAATAATGGATGTTTTTAAAGTCAGTAATGTTTGTATTTTTGTAATATATAAATACAAATTACACTCTCTGTAATTGCCAGTAAATGTACTAGTACTGAATTGGAAATGGCCCAAGAAAGTACATAGCCTCCCAATTTTATTTTTGTACACATTCTTCTACCTTAGCTAAAATTTAGTTACATTAATCATTCATGATTTGCCTTTATGTTTACAGAGCAATGCAAAAGTCAGGAAAACCGTTAAAAGCCATCAAAGCCAGATTAAAAGGTAAGGAAGGCAGGATACGAGGTAATTTGATGGGCAAACGTGTTGATTTTTCCGCACGTACTGTAATCACACCCGATCCAAATCTACGAATTGACCAGGTCGGAGTCCCTCGCTCTATCGCACAAAACATGACATTTCCAGAGATTGTAACACCATTCAACATTGACAAGTAAGTTTTTTGGAGATTGCCTGTAGTGGATATATGAGTTTTAAGGACCATGAAGTTCTATCTTATATAGGTATTGAATGAATAAATTGTATTTTCGTAGTAAAAAATCTCTTTTGGCATGACCTGCAAGCACAAGTAGATTTTAAAGTTCTCATTTACTTTCTAAGCTAAGCATTAAACAAATATATTCACCATTTGTGCTGTGGGCACAGTAACAAATCCATTCAGAAAAGCATTCTAAATATTATTAAAACTTTTCTGCGAAACAATTTATGATTTGACCAACCCTTACTGCAAGGGGTGACCAAAATGATCCTAAAACAAAAACAAAATTTCTTCCTTAATATAGAGAATATCAAGCCTATTAAAAATTATTGTAAATCTTCTTAATACTAACAAAATGTATTGAATTAAATTTTTTAAATAAAGACAACCTTTAGCGCAATACGCAAATAAATTTGCTTGGTGCTTAGCTTATTGCAAAATCCATCTGCATCTGCAGGCTTAGCCTATGGGTTAAAAAAAGAACTATTGTTATTTGAAACAAATTCTAATGAATCTAAATCGTAACTCGCACATTTGACAATTTTTACTTTACTTTATAGCTTACTAGAAAGCACCCGTGAAAAATCACAGGCAGATTAATTAGATACACATCAGAAATACATAATTTAAAAAAAAAATACTATTAAAAAAAACTCAAATCTAGTCCTACCTATACTGACAGGAATTTTTATCTCTGTAAATGTGTACAATTAATTATAAGGATTATAAAATTGTAGGCCTATTTGTTAAAATTTTGTATTTATAATTTATATTCATTATTGTATACCTAAACAAAGATACAGATATTATCTTTTAATTGCTTTCTAACTTCATATCGCTAGATTAAATCATTTAGAAGTTATTAATATTAAATTAAGTAATTAATAATCAAATATGTTAATATTTTATCCGAAGATGTACAAATGTTTCTGAAGTTAAACGAATGGGTATTTTTTATTTAAACTTGTATAAATGAATATATTTATTGATACATATTTAAAGGTTGTATTCATATTCATTTTATAACCTCAAAGCAAATCTTATAACATATTATTGCCTATTTTAGTTCTTTAACTCATATTTTAAGAAAATCAACTTCACAAGACTTATATTGATTGAAGTACAATCTACGCTAGATTTTGTTTAAGTATTACAGATGATGGGTGAAATCAGCTGTTATGCTGTTATATTATATTGTTACTCACGTACGTATAAGCATCCTTTACAGCTTATAAGGTTACATAAAATATACATTAATTCTTTATTGTTTTGTTAAATTTTGTTTAACCTGTCTTAAGACATCCTTCTTGCCTCTCCTTATAAGAGTGAAGCTCAACCCCCTCTGGTCAGACCTTCAATTGCTTAACAATTTACTGATTCATACAAACACAGTTCAAACTCATTTTATACACTCTTAATTTCTATACTGTTAAACTAAGATTGGTTTTTGTTTGTTCATGCCAGGATGTTAGAACTAGTTCGTAGAGGTAACTCCCAATATCCTGGAGCGAAGTATATAGTCAGAGACAACGGTGAACGTATCGATCTACGATTTCATCCTAAACCTTCAGACTTGCATTTGCAGTGTGGGTATAAAGTAGAACGACATATTCGTGATGGTGATTTGGTTATTTTCAACCGACAACCGACACTACATAAAATGTCCATGATGGGCCATCGAGTCAAAGTTCTGCCGTGGTCTACATTCCGTATGAACCTGAGGTATGGATTGATTTAGCTCAATTGGAATAAATTGTAAATTGTTCTGTTTAAAGGTTAAGCAACTGATCAAAGTAATTTGTACCTTGTAACTTAATATAACTTTTATACTGTTTGTATAATCTAGGCTGTTTACATTAAATTTAACTTTTTTAAATAGTGTACATTGCATTTATTAAGGGAAGTTACACAGTGTGTGTAAAAATGGTTGATGGGGCTGGATTTTTTGGCTTCTAACAAAGACAGAAAAATTGTTGACCTCTAATTTTAAATGAATGTCTATTTTGCATAACTTGGTGGTTTTAAAATTGTTAAAATTTTCTATTTTTCCAATATGACGTCCTTTTTTATAAGTTTGAATATTGTTTAACCATCTAGAGCTTTTCAAAAATATAACAATCCAAATTTCACAAAAATGATTCGGATTTTTTGGTTTTTTTAACGACAGTAAATATTTCTGTTCTATTCTATTAATACACTAAGATATTTCAGAACACTAGTATTCATCAGTGATGCATACAGAATTAGAGGCTATACCTATTAAGGAGTTGCGTTTTCCTATACCTATCTGTTCGTTTTAGTAAGATGTCAATATATATTTTGATTTGCTTGAAAATAAGGTCACCAAATTTCTATTTGAGGTCTCCTAAAAGTAAAGAAATTAAATTTTAATGTTCTGGTAGACACTCTAGATAATATAAAGAGTTATTTTGAACTAACCACAAAATTAAATAACCAGTTAAGCGAATAATATTGTCTTTGCTTCCAAACTGGGAGAACAGCAGAGACTGTTCAGAGAACATAAGTAAATCAAGCAAATTTGTTCTTAATTCATGTTTGTGCAATACACCTTTTCTGTGGCATTTTTCTGTTGATTTCATCTTTGAATGAATTTGTAGTTCTAATTTGTAGATTATAGTTTTGTTTAAGCGTAGACCGAAGTCATGTACTGTTTGTTTTAACTTTTATTATAACTCCTAACATATCATAACCTAAACTTTGACTAAGACATTGTTTTATTTTGACATTAGAATACGCCATTCGCACTTTAGCTACAATTGACCTTTGCAGGTATGATTTTAATTTGTGCTATTATTGGTCAGTTTTTAGCCTAATACTGGGTTTTTGTTGATAGTTGCACATCACCGTACAATGCGGACTTTGACGGAGATGAAATGAATCTTCACGTACCACAAAGTATGGAGACCAGAGCTGAAGTAGAAAACATCCATATTACTCCTAGGCAGATAATCACACCTCAGGCTAACAAACCTGTCATGGGAATTGTGCAGGACACGTTGACTGCTGTTAGGAAGATGACAAAGAGAGATGTGTTTCTAGAGAAAGTAAGTACCACATTGTGTATTCTATATGTACTGTTTCACTGTATTCCTGTTAGGTGAATGTATTTGTGCAAAAGATCTGTCAAACTGTAGATCAAACATTTTCTGCTTTTGCAGAATGATGAAATGTCAGCTTTTGCAGATTATAATAAGTAGGGGCGTCTTATAGTGAGTCATATGGCCTATTCAAAGGTTGCTGGAGTGGGGAATATGTGGAGAATTCCAGTAGATTTATAATGAATTTACCTTTTCTAACCGTTTAATAAATCATATAGTATCAGATTTTTATTCTAATGTTACTCCTTAACCCTTTGGAAGGTATGTAAATGCAGTAGAACCTCGATAATTTGAGTCGCAGTAGTTCGAGGGTAGGGCCGGTACGGGTATTTCAAACATCAATAGTAGCGGGACTTCAAGCCGTCCCCATTGTACGTTTAAAATGCCAACTAGTCTTTTGAAAATGACAAGGGATTGAAGTGGCTGGCTTGTGTTCACTTGGCGGGCTTGGCGACACACCACTACTCGCAGGTAGGAAATGAATCAACATTGGGTCTCATGCCAGCTCAGTCATATATCCCATAGTTGACTGTCTCCCCCTCTTGTTATTCTAAACATGGTTTAATAGTAAACTGTCAGTTCCCATGTTGTGTAATATTGTCGATTAGTGAGTGCATTCTTTACTGTTTCTGTTAAAAGTTTTAATTTTGATTGTGTTTTTGTAACAATGAGCGGAAAAGCTAAAAGAAAGTTTGTGCCAATTAAAATAATTAGAGGCCTTGAAAAGACAATGGTGAAACGTTGAATAAACGTGTAGCTGCGTTCGGTGTTGGTGAAGTTTCTGTAGGGGAATGGCTCCATAATAGAGATAAAATCGAAACATTTTCTACTGTTAAATGTTCTAATATTTTGACTAATTAAAACATTAAAAAATATATTATTCTTTATTTTTGTCATTTTTTCTGCCTATTCTGAGTTTTTTTTATAGTTCGAGGTACATTCAGCTCCAATTAGCTCGAATTATAGAGGTTCTACTGTATACCAAATTATGATAATATTTACATGTTTTATAGCCAGTTTTCCTATTTTGCCTTTCATTGTCTATGCCTAGGCCTAATCACAAGTGTTATTAATAGGTCCTATACTGCCGATGAAACTATCAAGTCTAATCTATTATATCTATATATATAAAAATGAATTGCTGTTCGTTAGTCTCGCTAAAACTCGAGAACGGCTGGACCGATTTGGCTATTTTTGGTCTTAAAATGTTTGTAGTAGTTCATAGAAGGTTTATACGTAAAGAAAAGTTTGAAACGTTTCCCGAAAAAGTTTCAAATTGGGAAGAAACTGAACAGCATTTATTGTATGAACTCAAAACCATAGCTCACAAAAACAGCTGTTCGTATAAAAATCTTATGTTTGTTTACATCTATTACCATAGCAACATTACTTAGCAAATTTATAATCACTTTAATACTCTTGAAAACCAACAGCTTTTTAAGGTTAGATTGAAAAACTATAAACAAACACAAATAAAAATGCTTACAGAATTATAATTCAACACTAACATTATGGTTATTAAATATCTTTATAGGCCTACTTAGAGATATGCTGCTTAAAATATTGTTTATATAAAATATATCATAACTGTGAAGTTTTTAATACTTTTCAAAACATATTTTCGCTATCAATAATAATAATAACAAACAAATTATTTGACACCATGCATAACCATAAACATACACGAGTTTAAACATATTATATTGAAAACTAAACAAACAATCTGAATAAACTAGATGCCATTAAGATATCACATTCGTAGCTTTATTTTGATATATAGGCTACTGTATATTGCATATTTAAATACTAAACAATATATATCTTATACTAATTAGGCCTATACATTTAAAATTACAAACTCTATTTGAACCAGTTTGTTACATCCTAAATTAACAAAGTGATTCAAATATCTTTTCTACGACCCCCAGCTAATTTAAACCCTCGCTAAGAAAGGGATAAAAGAAATTCGAAATTTTAGGGTGGTTTGGGGAGGGGGTCAAAGTTACTAAAAATCCCTATAAGAACGAATTGGAATGAAATTTGGTACATAGCTTCCTCTAAGGCCGTAGGTGCTCGGAACATTGTCAATGAAATTAAGTGAAAGTCAAACTTAGTAAAAACTATAAATTAAAACGATATATTTAAAGCTTTTTCATGTTAGATAGTAGTTTACAGGAAACAATTTTCAGTGCTTTCCTAAATAGCGTAGACTTTTTTTCATGACTACAGTAGGATACGCACAGGTATTCAACGAACACTTAAAAAGAATTACAATTACGTCAAAAAGACTGAAAATACCAACAACCACGGGCAACGCCGTACGGGTCAGCTAGTATACTAATATATTAAAAACTATTTTCATAATTAATTATTAAATTCACTTCCAAATTCAAATAGCAAATCAGTATCACTTTTTTTATCCAAATATATTTAAAATTCAAATTGTTTATACTATGCCCTTGACATTACAGTGTATGTGATATAGGCAAAAGATCACAAATTTGATTGAAAACAAATAATCCTTTATTAAAAGAACTAACTGATGCCTTAAATCTAAAATTAGATTATACAAATAATTTTGATGATTTAACTGACTATAAATCAAAACCAAAACTCTACAAACAATCACATAACATGTAACAAACCCTCAAAAATTGTTCATAATTCGATTTGACTTTGAAGTATAAATACAAAACTAAGTATAAAACTTCCTTTATTCATTATGATTTTTATGAATAAAAATATCTATATTCAATTACCATTTAGTTGAGAAAAAAGAACTACATACAGTTTTCTAGAGCAGCGGTTCTCAAACTTTTTTGGTAGCGTACCACTTGTTATAAAATGGTATTTTCACGTACCACTGATATAAAAATAATAATGTTGTGCATGAGAATATTTGTTAATTTAAGAATTGTTAAGTAGTTTTTTGCAAGCTCTTTTTAGCTTATCAATAAATTCAAATTACCAAGTACTACTTTTTTTTAAAATATTATTAGTGTAGTAAAATTTTACATTCTTCTCCCAATACGCATCATTTTGAAAGCAAAAATAAAGCTCAATTATAAAAACAAAAATAAGTATTTGGTAAAGAAGAATGAAAATAAACGTGATAAAGAACAAAAAAATTTATTTCGTAAACAAAATATAAAAACAAAGAAATTGTTTCTTACACAAATTAATGAGATGGGTGTGCTTGTAATGATTTGCTCAAACTTGCAATGTTCGGTGAGATTGGGCTAAGTTTTAAACGCAAGTCATTCTCAACACAGGCCAGTCTATTTCTATACTTGTTTTTGAGGTATAGAAGGGAAGAGAAGCCAGCTTCA
>JAGFPH010000073.1:397783-424003 GCA_018207615.1 Philaenus spumarius
AATCGTGCGTATATTGATTTCGCGGACATTCACTGTGTTATTTAAATTACGTTTTAAAGCCATTATTTAATAAAATTTGCTCTAATTGTGTTTGAGCGTTAATATCTTTCACTGGCATTTGCTATTGTATGTTCGATAATATTTTAACACCGGTTTTTCATTAAACGGTCACACATTGTATTTGGGCGTCAATTTATTTCACGGACATTCACTGTTTTATTTAAATGACGACGTTTTAATGGCATTATTTAATAAAATTTGCGCTAAGTGTGTTTGGGCGTTAATTGTTTTCACTGGCATTTGCTATTGTATGTTCGATAATATTTTACTGTGTTTTATTTACTTTTTGTACAGCTAGCTAACAAATCTGTTACATAGTCGAACATTAAATAACTTAGGGACAGAGCACCAACTATATCGGGCAAAATGACTGAAACATTTTTTCTGAAAAGAAAGTATGAAGGCCTATATAGACCAACAGTAATTAAATGGTCCGAAAAAATACAATTTCAATGTTGCGAACTCAATATTAACCAAAAATTATAATATTCTTTGTGAAAAATGGGCACTTTAAGATATTTTTTAAAGGGCAAATAATTCCATACCACCTAAATATAGTTTTTATCATGTTTCCCTCTATATTTATTTATTTTACTATCTACCCTATGTAACTATATTATTTTGGTCTAACATGTGATTGATTATTGGTCTAAAACTTTCTTATTTTTTATGTATGAACTTTTTATTGGCAAAGTATATTATATTAGATCAGTTAAACAAAAATACTTTTTCTCCGCAATCCCCAATTATAAATTTTAGTGCCTATTATTACTCTTTTATAAGAAAGCATCTTATAATTTAAAACACATAATATTATAAAACTGATATAATATTAAGTGATTTGCTTTAAACTTAATAACAATACTGGTCTTGTTTAGTCTAATTTGTGTTTTACAATGAGTTACCTTTGATTTAATTTACATATAAAATATTAGTTTTTCATCTAATATTTAAAAAAATCAGATATATATAATGTACACACAAGTGAAAGAGAGGAAATAATTTGTAATGTGTAATGTTTACTTTTTTATTAGTTTATATCCAATTACTGTGATAATAGTTTCTCGATAAAAGCCTTGAATTTTGGAATTCAAGCCTTGAAATCCTTGAATTATTAGAACTTAGATCACTGGACACCCTGGTTAACAACCTAACATAGGTTCAAACCTCACTACTGTTCTTGGTTTTCGTGATTGTTATTCGACCCGTTATTTATTAGTTGCATGAACTGGTTGAGAAAGAAAATAATGTTTAAAATCTTTTTTCCTTTCTTTAGTATGCATTTCTTTTGTACATTAACAGTATTTTATGTGCATTAAAACAATGCTAAACAAATATTTTGGTTCAACATTGCTTCAAAGAATAAGTGGAGTGATTGTCATCGTGGCAAAAGAAAAAAAAAATGGACTTTGGGTTAATCTTCTTTTTTTTAAAATAAAGATAAATGTGATCACTCTAGCTAGGCAAAACAGAGTCAGTCTTGATTATTATTAGGGTAGTAATAAACATGACGGTAAATTTATTTTATTGCATTTCAGTTTGCAAGTTTCTTCAAAGTTTAACATTTATTTGATACAAACAATATCGGTTAGAACAACATTTTTAATTATTAGTTTTTATCAAACTCTTTTATATCTTTGAGTCTTTTGTATTGCACATGTAATATAAAATTATTGTTTTAAAACTAAAGAGTGTAACTAAGTCTTGGTTATTTTTTGATAATGTTTTTTTGTATTTTAATAAGGTCACTCTATTGGTATTGGAGACACAATTGCCGATCCTAACACTTATTTGGAAATCCAGAAAGCCATTAAGAAAGCCAAAGAAGATGTAATAGAAGTTATACAGAAGGCTCACAACATGGACCTTGAACCTACGCCCGGTAACACCTTGAGGCAGACTTTCGAAAATCAGGTATTTATCATGTGATCTTTCGTTGCCATTACATATGATTGTGTATTATAAACACATACTTTGCAACCCTGTGAAAGGCGCTCAGAGATTGTCTGTGTCAAGGGTTTCGTACAGTCGTCTGAAACAAAAAAATTACCTAGGCCTAAATGAAATTAATAACAAAAATTCATAAAATTTTTATTCAATATACCAAAATCAATAATCATGGCATTAGTCAACCATACATTGGTAGTGGAAACCAGTGAATGAGCGTGACAGCTCTCAAAACACACAATAAAGTAGAATGTTTTACACATTTCAAGTTTCTGTTCTGCCGGTAGACAGTACCTGGTTTTTTATCATGCATTAAACAAAATGGTCAATAGCTGTACTTGGCTCGGCTGTTTATAAGCTGCTTGTTGCATGCAGTGGCACTCTCACGGCTATACGTACTAGGACCAGTACCAAAGATTTTTAAAAGGTGAGAGAGCATATATTATCACTTTAATGAAACACCAAACTATCTATGCTGCAGTATCTGTACATATAAGTTATCTACAACGAAACCAGAATCTATACAATATTGTTTGGATAGCTTGACATAGAAATATATTTATTGCTCTTTTAATTGAAATCCGTAATGAAAATGACCCCATTTCATACTACAATCTTAAGAAATAAATTGAAAACCTTAATCAAAATACATTCTTTTAATTTTACAATTTTATTAAAATTTACAAACTTTTCATTAAAGTTTTTTTGGCCAAGTTATAATTAAGAACGGAAAGTATAAGTGTAAAAAAGAAGCAATACATGATTTAAAGACAATTTTCAAATAAAAAATAATATGTGACTTCACAAACAAAAAAATACAACAAATTTCTAATATAGTCCTTTGGGACTGTATATTTGAAAAATGACTAGTCATTATACTCTATTTATATATAGGCTACATAAAAAATTTTTTACTAATTAAATTTGTATCTTTTTACTGTCAGTTTATAAAACAAAGTGTTAACCAAATACTATTTTTGTATATTGAAGGCGCTATTTGTGGCTCGAATTACACGGAACCTCTGTATTATTGTGACTCAATTGTACCTCTACTGTATTTACATTTAAAGTACGAGTTAAACATTTATATTTAAAGTTTGAGTTAAACATTTATTTCAGAAACAATGTATATTTTAATGAGAATCTAACTTGGATATTCTCTTATTTAATGGTGTGAAATAATGTTACAGGTAAACAGAATTCTAAACGATGCTCGTGACAAGACTGGAGGTTCTGCAAAGAAATCTTTAACAGAATATAACAACTTGAAAGCTATGGTGGTGTCTGGTTCCAAAGGTTCCAACATTAACATTTCTCAGGTATTTGATTGTTTTTGACATACTTTGTTTGTTTTTTGTCATTACAATGAAAAGGAAACAAAAGTACGCTTTAACTAGAGATAGGTCGAATCCAAATCTAACTTTTTTAAATGTGCTAATTTAATCCTAATCCTGAGTCTTAATGGAAATCTTTATGAACAATTAGCTAATATAATAGCATATTGTTATGTTTATGTACTGTTTAACCATGCATTTTGTATTTAACACAAAATTACCTACAAATAAAATTTTAGTAGTCTTTGTTATTTTTGGGTAGGTCGAATCCGAACCTAATTTTTAACCTTGAATCCTAATAAAATCTTCTGTTTAAAAATGTAATTTAAAAAAATGGCAGAAGTCAGCGAGAGGAAACAATATGTAATTTAACACGATACATACAGCAAAAGCCTGCTAAAGAAAACAATGCCTGAATTTAATTTCCGCTAAGTTGATAATTAGCGATGTTAAAATGTAATTTAAAACACAATGGAAAAAATTTGACAAGTGACGATGGTGATAAAAATTACCACGGAAATCTATAAGATTCAGAAATTTTGAAGCTCCGCAGTTGTTGGATTTGAGGTCGAATATTCCCTGAAATCGTTGCTTTTGAATCTCAAGATTGACAGGACTCATCCCTATTCGTAACTAATCATCCAATTTTAATGTTTATATAATTGTTTGAAATGATTACCTACTTTCCTAATTTCCTAAGTCTTTTAAAAGTAACTTTTTAATCTTTCTTTTATTTTTGGTTGTCAATAGGAACAGCCTATAACACATTTATTGCAGATATTTAACTAAGAATATAACAACAGTTGATTATATAAATTAAAATTGTTGTTAATTTTTATCCAGGTTATCGCTTGTGTGGGACAACAGAACGTTGAGGGTAAACGTATCCCGTTTGGTTTCCGTAAAAGGACATTACCACATTTCATCAAAGATGATTACGGTCCTGAATCCAGAGGTTTCGTAGAGAATTCGTACCTGGCCGGTTTGACTCCTTCGGAATTCTTTTTCCACGCTATGGGAGGCAGAGAAGGTCTCATTGATACTGCTGTAAAAACTGCTGAAACAGGTGAGCTGAACGTACATTCCTCTACATCACCGTTTGCTATGGAACTACTCTTCAACCCTCCACTAAACAAAGTTTTTTTATATATTAAAATTTGCAGAAGCAGAGTAAAATGCAAGTAAAGTTCAGTTTGGCACAATAAAATCTTTCACTTTTAAAATCTTAATGGGCAAGCAATATTAAGAAACAGTAACTTTTTTTAATTAAAAATGTATGAAATAAATTTAAAATAATATAGTACACCCAACTAAAGCTCTCCTTTTTGAAGGACAACTCTGGCAGAAGAGGAATGAGAGAAGGGGTGATGAACGTTTTCAATTCAATCAGTTATTGATAAGGAATACGTTGTGCCTTCACTGTTTAACTACTATATGATGTAGATGAGGAAACCCAATTTTACTTTCTCACTAAACTATAGTAGGCCTATAGAGAAATTATAGTGATCGCTAAAAAAATCAATGTTGAGATTTTTGTGGAAATATCAGTTTTGGGACCCCCTGAGTCCAAAAAAGTGTTTTTTTACAAAATGTCTGTCTGTATGTATATAAAGCTAGAGCGAAAACTATTCGATCGATTTCGAACAAATTTGCAGGAAAAAAGGGTTTGAAAGTTTTTAAAAAACAACCACCTTTTTGGCCAAAAATTCTTGTTTAGCTAATAATAATAATATTTATTAGTTACTCTCCTAACATAGGCTTAAAATTGGCGTGCGAAGCACGCAATGCATTGTGTATTAAAAATACTCCCAATAGGGGGGTTGGCCTGTGAAGCACGCAATGCACTGTGTATTGAAAATATGTCCAATACGGGGGTCGGATTGCAATGCACTGTGAGTCGGCTGTTTTTCATAGTGTTCAGTGTCAAAGCTCACATGTGCGTTCTTAGCAGTGAACGTAGTAATAATTTAAATATGTTTGTGAGAAAGTATGTGCCAGTTTCTGGTACCGTTTATTCAGTAAATCAAGACTTTAGGACATCACAATCTGAAAAACAAATACACCTGGCCGGCCTGAAGTGCTTAAACAAATTTTTTTTTGGAGTTCTGAAATTTCCTGCAAGGATGCACATTTATAGTTGTTGGGCTTTCCATGTGTAACATGGTGTTACAAAAAACTATAAAATAATTTATGAATAATAAAAAATAAAATTTAATTTGGAAATTTCAAAAATCACTAAGTTAAAATGTAAACAAAATAATATATTTATATGAAATAAATACTTACACGTCACTTGTATTTCCATTTGCAGTATCCTTTAATTACTTTAAAAAAACTTTATTTATTTTACTTTACACAAACAAACAAACCTAACCTACAAATGAAAATATAACCTCATTGACTGTCTGCAAAGTCTTCATTCCATATTGATAGATGTATACACCTCTGTGTAGTACATTCACAGATAATGGCTTTGGCGAATTGAGCTACGACGTCACATCTTCCATAATCTGTTACTATAGATTCTGTGCTATCGCATCTCTAAACTGCCGTCAATCTCTTTCATGTATTGCACAATAAGTAGAAAATTTATAATTAACCTTAAAATTACACTGAATTTACTCATGAGTTCGATTTGCTACGAAAGTACTTATATCGAAGGGAGAAGAAATAAATTATTAAGACATGATGACTGATAAAACCTGTTCACTCATCCATGTTTTCTTTCAATATACAAAAATCAACAAATACATACATAAAGAAAAGCTTATTATGCAATAATATCAGTTTTTCATTCTCATTCACATTCATACACAAAAATGATTAATTTATACAATTTATAGACATATAGAAATCTTTGAATACAGGCGAATAAATATTTTAATTTACTTTCGTTTGAATGTGCACTTTTAAACAAAAAGATAAAACTTTACAAAAAATACAAAACCTGATTAGTCCACTTTGTTCTTTGATTAAAAAGTTAGTCTTTTACATAACCTCAAAACACAGTTCACTTTATTTGTCGCTTTGTCTAATTTAGCGCCAAACACCACGCATTGTCCAAAACTTGCAAATTGTTCAATTATTAATTTCTTCACCATTTATACGCCGATTTCACTGATTCTTTCACTAGATTACTCAGAATACATTCTACTTCACTTTTACTTTACTTTGAACACTGTAGCTACATTATTAGCGGAAAATCTTACTTGTCCTGCAAGCAACGATTAACAGGTCTGCTCCGTTTGATGTTTCATTGAAGAGTGAGACGCTGGTTCTCTCACTGCCGGCTTCGGTTTTCTCACTATGGTCTTTTAACCAATTAGCTTCAACTTTTTCTCAGGTTAGTAACATAAGTTCATTCTTAAACCAATCAGCGTCCACCAGTTGTGTATACTGTACCCTGTATTTGAGGCTAAATAATAAGAAAGTTGTATGCTATTCCCTGTATTTGAAAACAATATGATGTCGTAGGCCTTCCATGATCATTTTGTATATTATAAATAATTGTTATGTCTGCATTCTTTAAATTATACAAATACAATCTTCATCCTGTTCAAAATATATAGTCTGCATTTCGATATGAAATTATATGTTTATTAAGGTTTAAATTTAATATCAATAATATTTAGCCTAAATTAGCGTGTAAACTTTAGTTTACCACTACTCTCCCGAATGACTCTAATTTTAAATAGTCTTTCCCTGAAAGTCACATATATTACACATGGAAACTTGAAAAATAATCTTGCACGAAGTATAAATTTGTGAAGATACTGTTGCCTAATATAGTGAAAAATATTTTCATTTAGATGGCCATGTAAATAAATAATTCTGATAATCTAAACATCTGCTCGAAAGACTGTTGTATTCTGATTGAGGGAATTAGTTTTAAGCTGTTTACTTAGACAGTACAGGGTGGCTAGCGACAGGGAAAACAGGGAAAACCTGGAAAAGTCAGGGAATTTTACTTTTCTGGAAAAATCAGGGAAAAGTCAGGGAATTTTGGTTAAGGTCAGGGAAAAATAAAATTTCTAAGAAAAATAGTTAAAAATAACTATTTAAAATCATAGATTAATACAAGTTTTAATTGAGAAAATAAACATTAAAGATAAGATGAACTTCTAAATTAATCAATAAGAAAACTACGTATTCTGATACGTAAAAACAATTATCGGCAAGTTACGGGAGTGATTGTGGCAGCTTGTTCCAATGCACTTTCCGTGTTATGTCCGTGAAACCTTTCTCCAGCATGCAGTTCCTAAAAATTTTAGTTTTATTATTAAATGTTTTCGAATTTGGTTATCTTTGTATCAATTAATTAAATATTTAATTCAAATCTGTAACCAGTAGTTGGATTACAAAAACCAGTTAGTTATTTCTTTTGTTATAAAATAATAAAATATAATTTGAGTAATTCATTGTTTTATTTAATATTTATAGTCATAAATGTGTAATTTGCAAGTGCTGGTGGCTGGTGCAGTAACATAGATATTATTAAATATTTAACTGTTACAATATTACCGTGTTTAATTAAATATTTTATTAATTCCCCAAAAATTTATTTACTCACCAATATAATTTGATTGATTTACTAAAATAAAAAATTAGCATGGTTTTGTTTGTGCTTTTTCTAAGACTGGTCAGGGAAAAAGTTATTTGATCGGGGAAATGTCAGGGAAAAGTCAGGGAATTTCAAAAGGTCATATCACTAGCCACCCTGCAGTAATGCGAGGTCATATTTATTTGAAAAGGGTAGTGTTACTGTAATATCCATCATTTACGTTTCCATGCTTAAAAAACTTTTAAGGCAACAACCATGCTTGAAAACCTTGATTGCCAAGACTGACCGTGCTAGAACAATGCTAATTTAACTGTTAGGGAAAACTGATCTCGTTGCTCAATCATTGAGTTACCTAGATCTTGTCTTGTTATTTAAATCTAAAATTTAAACATAAAAACTCATGTAGACTTCTATAAAGTTAAGAGGAGATAGCCGCTATTCCACTGGGCACGATCCATCAGTTGACTTCAAACTACTTTTACAACATTGTGCACCATTTAGAAACTGAAATTTTCAAAACATTAAAATTGTTTTTATTAGCACTATCTGTAATGCTTTGTTTTGTTTTATTAACATTTGAAAAAAGGAGAGATTTTATTGAGTGACCTTGTATATTAAGGTATAGGGAAAATTTTTAACTAATTGTTCAGAAAGTTGTTTTCAGAAAGATTGGCAGGAATTGCTTGATCCCATGTTTTTAGTAATTCACCAGTGCAAAATTCTCTTGTAAATAGTAGAGTATCACACATTGAAAACGACGACAAACGATCAGGGTGAACATACGACTACAAGCAAATCAATAGTGTGACTAGATTCTGCATATTAAGACCGACTTCATTAACCTTCCATCTCCTAAATTGTTGAGATTTGCACTTAATGTGTTTAAATGCACACATAAGAGTGTTTTAACACTACAGTATTTCATTTGTTTTATACGAAAATTATCATTTTGAAAATGGTGTAGTAAGCAAGTACTACTAAAGCTATAGAAGATAATCTGAGCAAGCTGACAGTATCATACGTCGTATATGTTTGCTTTATAACATAGTTATTTAGCACTGTATGGTTGTTAACATTTCATCCTTATCAGGAGGAAAGCAATCAATTTCGGATGGGCATCATATTAGAAAACCACAGGGTTAGAGGACCGTAATGTCATTAAAAATTTAGCCTATTCAAAACTTACTTTGATAACAACCTCTGAATAACAAAACATAAATTTGTACCATAATTTACATGAATGTTTCACTTTACCTTAAAACTAGAGTGATAAAATTTTTAGTCTGAATTTTGACAAAAAGATAAATAAAGAGCAAAATAACTAGTTAAGTTGTTTGACTTTAGCAAAAATTCACAACCAAGTCTCTTAAAGAGAATGCACTCCTCCTATCCTTTGCCTCATGTCCAGGTGACGTGATGCGAATATACACCACTTCTAATCGAGTGTAGTCATAACAAGTTCACTGAAATTAAGAAATCTTGTAAATTTTAAAATGTTAAGCTTCAAACAATATGTTCAGGCAACTAACTTGATTGTATATTGTGTGGTCACAGGTTATATCCAGAGACGTCTTATCAAAGCTATGGAGTCTGTAATGGTACACTACGATGGAACGGTGAGAAACTCTGTCGGACAGTTGATCCAATTGCGTTACGGAGAGGACGGTTTGTGTGGAGAAACTGTAGAGTTTCAGAAAATCGCCTCTGTTGATTTATCCAACAAGAGATTTGAAAAGAAATTTAAGTTTGATGCGTCTAATGAAAGGTAAGCGCAGGACAATTCATGAACATTACAGATCACCTTCACTGATTTTTATTAATTTATCCATTTTTTAATGTGATGTTTATGCAGAATGTAAATTAAGTCTTGATACTCCTGTGAAAGTTGGTGATAGTATTGATCAAAATTGAAGCTTCTCTATGAATACTTTTATATATATTATGAAAAAAATTTAAAAATTTAATAGCACATGAAATTATTATGACTGTATTGGTGTAAACCATAATCCTTCTCTAGTTCTACTAAATTTCAATGAAAACAAAATATCTCAAGCATTTGTTGCAGCAAAAACTTATTTTTTAAAAGAAAATCTTGTGGACCAAATTATTATTGGATGTACTTATTTTTTAAACAAATTTATAATATGACTATGTCCTTAGAAATGATATATATAAATATAGACTATGACAATATCATAATATTCACAAAAATTATATATAATAATATTAAAAACTTATAAAGAAATTTGTGTGGTTTTGAATATTTTATGTTTTTACTGCTACTAATTAATCTGATTTAAAAAAGTTGTAATTCTGTTTATGAAATTATTATTGATTTTTTCCAAATTTATATTATGACTGACTATACAAATGTCATCTTTCTGTCAATGTGAAATGAACTTTTCTAAAATTGAAAATGCTTGAAATATGAAAACCTCCACTGTATATTATAATACTTTCTGTCACTTTTATAGAGAGTACTTTTTTTTAAATACTAGTTAAATAAAAACCTTGGACTAGGATCTTGTAGGCAAGGACCTTGTCACTAGGACCTATAAGATAAAATTTTACTAAAGGCTCAATTTATCCTAAGGAATTGAGTTTCAATGCTATCTCAGTTTTTGTGTACACAGTTAGCTCTTTTCAAACTATTAATTTAAAAAGAAATGCCAAACGTTTTCATTGCAGCAATAATTGTCTTTTTGTAATTTTGGTAATATTTTATTACAACAGAAAGTATAATAATGGTATGGTGGAGGTTCTGGATGATTTTTCAAACGATTAAGAATTTATCCAGATGTATCCGGACTTATTTTACTCTTTGTCTTTTATTTAACTTTTTTCTTGCTAGACTTAATTTTTTGTTTCTTTTTACCTCTGGCAAAAACAAATTTGTTTAACAATGATTATTAACAATTAGGAATATAAAAGTCATTGGGTAAAAATAACTCGCTATGTAAAGCCTGATTCATACAAAATAACACAAATTGAACAGCAAACATTCTAAAACTAAGCAATAATAGCAATAACAAGAACAATATTTTTATTATGACATTCTAAAGACAACTATCATAGTAAACTATTAAGAAACTCCTTGGTAGAATAACATGTTTAGTTACAATTTAATATTTTAACTTTGTTTACTTCTTTCTATAAGCTCCTTAAGAATTTTGTTCTTAAAACATCCTTCAGCTTCAGATGCCGTAAACCTTAGCTGTAGTTTTTGGAATGGATTTTTGTAATAGGTCTTATGTATATACACATTAATATTTTTCTTTAAAGCCATTAAAGTTATAAAGTAATATACATCTTAAACAAGTTAGACTTCTCAGTATTTTTAGTGGATCTAGTTTTAGCTGTTAATTTAGTTTAAATTTTGGATTCAGTTAACAGACCGTTATAAACACGATTTTTCATTTATTTGGATTATTAAGGTTAGTAACAATGAATAACTTTTGTAGGTATCTTCGTAAAATCTTTACGGAAGATATATTAAGAGAACTGTTAGGTTCTGGAGAAGTTATCTCTGAACTGGAAAAAGAATGGGAACAGTTGTCACGCGACAGAGAAACTCTGAGAAGCATCTTCCCTAGCGGAGAATCCAAAGTCGTATTGCCCTGTAATTTGAAGCGAATGATCTGGAATGTACAGAAAATCTTTCATATCAACAAACGAGCACCAACAGACTTGAGTCCTCTGCACGTAATACAAGGTAAAATCAATATTTATTTTAATTTAATTTTTATTATTTGAGTTACTGTAACTGAAATTAGTTTATTTTACTAAACTGCAGTTGAATAAAAATCATTTTGTTTTGCAGGAGTGAAAAATCTACTTAGAAATTGTGTGATAGTAGCAGGAGAAGATCAGTTAAGTAGGCAGGCCAATGAGAACGCCACGTTACTGTTCCAGTGTCTAGTACGTTCTACTTTGTGCACCAAACTTGTATCTGAGAAGTTCCGTCTCTCGACAGAAGCGTTTGAGTGGCTTAAAGGTGAAATTGAAAACAGATTTCATCAAGCTCAGGTAAATAAAAATATAAACCTTACATTTTTGTAAATTTATTGATCATGACAAAATTTAAACAAAATATTAAACGTTTTTAATCATATTCTCTTACATGCTATTCTTTAAAGAAACTTTGAGTGGAGTTTGAGTTGTCAACCAATTGCGAATGCAATCCTCAACTTTTTGATTGTTCTCAGATCGCCCTCACCCAATGCTTCTTTCAAGGATGATCAAAAAATAATTATGGGGACACAAAACTGAGCTTTAGAGAGTTTGTTTAAGGATTTCTTAATGTGTTTACTCCAGTTTATCCTTTGTTATCTGTATGAGGTTTGACATTTTATTGGAGAAAGGTGTCTCTGATGGGGATACTATATCTTTTTTTCTGTAGAAGGCTTGAACTAGCTCTTTAGCAGCTGGCAGTAGTAGGCGGCATTTACCGTACATCAATCATAGAGAAAATCAAAGTGTCAAATTCCCTACAGCCACAAAAAACAGTGGCAAGAACTTTTCAGCTGACAAACAAGTTTTACCTTCATGGGGGGTAGGCTTTATCTTTCTTTCAATACTCTTTACTTGTCTCATCTTATGTAACTTTGAGCCTCAGAAAATTCTCCCGTTTCTGCTGTAAGCAATTTAGAATTCTCTCACAGATTTCCATCTTAACCTGGTTTTTTGTATCGAGTCAATGACTTCGGATCCCATCGTGCACAGACATTTCTGAAATGAAGATGCTCTGTGATGATTCTCATCTCTGAAGCTATTTTTTTAACAATGAACCACATTTTTGTTAGATCACAAACTTCACAGATGTCACCTCTGAAACTTGATTTTAGGCGTCATCCGTCAATCAATATTGGGGGGGGGGGGGGGGCTGGCCCAATCAAATACTGGGCTCGAGAAGTGCAGTGTCCCTTAACTGCGCTTTTAACCGAGACAAAATTTCAATCGTTTTAACTCCTTCCTTTGTTTAAAACTTCATTATAATTGGTTACACAATAGGCGAAGGAAACTCTTGCTCACTCATGGAAGGAATGGAGAGAAAAATCAACCTTCAATGGGACTCTGCCAGCCGGCTTGTGATTGTTTCATGAGACTAGGAACAAAAGTCTGGTTTAAATTTGATTTCATCTCAAAATTAAATTGTTTCAACCAAAATCTGTAGGATTTCTATTATAGGCCTCGGATTTTGCTTTAAATATATTGTTGAATCAATTTTAAATTTGATTAGTCATTAATAATTTTAAAGTTGTTTTTACCAATTCCATCCAGGATTGTAACACAGAGTTAGTTGCTTAGATTTATATCATTTAAGTCAATGAAGCCGATTGGTTAAGGGTCTGCTCCAGTAAACGAAAAATCTACCGGAACGCAAACGCCTCTCACTATATCCCTATCTAAACAGTGCAATTTCTTGCGCTGACATTGCCTCATTTCAAACCATTTTATAAGTCCATCTTTTGTAATTGAGTGTTGAAAAAAAAAACTGAATATTCTTTATAAAATTTCGGATCCTTCTTGCAAATTATTTTTCGTTATTAATTTCTTATTGTGTTAGGAAAAAAATTCAAACTTTGTACTTAGAAAATGTCAAAATCAAAAGCATTTAAAAAAAATGTAAATTGCAAGACGGATGCGTATTGTGAATGTGCTTAAAATGAGACCTTGCAAACAATTTTATGATTAAAAATAAACGAAATAAATGGTTTGAAATTTAACATGGCTCTTATGGGATTAAAATCTAAGATGGCTGCCAATACAGCAGACCCTTAAACTATAACAATGCTCAATCCTATTGCTGTCTGTTGTTTAATCTTTGGTGAATTATTTATGCCACTATGACCAATTTTAATTGTGAATTGAACAAATCTCATGGTTTTATTATCAAGTATAGTTTTTAAATCACGGTTGGATTTAACCTTTGAGTAGAACAATTGGTCCTACTGCATTAAAGAATATCCTGTTATCTAAGGTTTCATGTTTGATGAACAATAAATAAAAAATAACACTAAAAGCGTGTTTACACTAGGTAACATATAACAAGGTCCAAGGTTGTAACATTTTTTGTTAACTAGTGAAGACAGCTTTAGAAGTGAGCTTAAATTTCTTTAACATTCCTACTAGCAGAAATATAGCTAAAATTCTTCTATCTCTACTAACAATTTGTAGATAACATTAGTTGTGTTTGCAACATTTGCAGTAACTTGTTTTGTTGTCTAGGGTAAACATGTCTTTGTTCTCCCATAATGACAAACTTTGGTTATTGTAAACATCTGGTTAGATTTTTCAAACCAACTCCTAGTCACTACCAATACCGGCCATTTGGCGACAAAATGAAAAACAAAGTTGGTGAAATGACTTTCTTTAACCACAGCTTGTAGTATAGATCGATCAGTTCCAACCTAGCTGTAATTATCCAGGAGGTAGTATTAATAACTGCTGATCCTTTCAACCCGCTCTCAGAGTCTGAACGATACTCAGGAAACCTTTAGTCTGTCTTCAATGGTAAATTAATTGCTATATTTTTTCTGTTTTCCTGAGAGACTAACATTTTAATAATTTTACTAAGCTACTCGAAATAAGCATCGTTAGAACAAAGAAAGCTTACCAACTAAATGTATTTTTCAGTGTCAACCAGGAGAGATGGTAGGAGCGTTAGCCGCTCAGAGTTTAGGAGAACCTGCCACTCAGATGACGCTCAACACTTTCCACTTTGCTGGAGTGTCGTCCAAGAACGTAACCCTGGGTGTACCTAGACTTAAGGTAAATCCGCTGTAGGCCAAGCCATTTGTGCATGGATAAGAAATGATTCAAAATAACGTTTAGAGATTCATAACAATTACCTATATAGACTAATTATTGTTCAGCTCAAATTATATATATGTTGCAAGACTTCTGAGTTCGAACACTTCAATTTGGTCTGTACATAGAGTTGCAACCGCTGTAACATACTTGCAATACCAAGTTAGTTATTTTGGAAAGCCTATTTTTATTTTAGCTTTGTAAGACCTTCTGTAAGACCTTCTGTCCTAAATAAAACTTGTTCATTATTTATTGTAATGATCAGTGAAAGCCTAACGTTTTAGGTAGCTAAATTTGTAAGACCAAGTATTACGTAAGCATAATTTGAATGTTGACTACAGTACTTTGTAACATTATTGATGTAGTCTTTTTTGAAATTTTATCTTTTTTGAAATTTGATAACTGATGTAGCTTTTTTTGTTAATAAAATAAATCATCTGTGCCTTTGTAGATAAACAGATTGTCTTTAAAAATAAATATTACTATTTTAACTAAACAATACTTTAAAATCAAACAAAATTCTTTGATAGATTGTTTCAAAAATGGTTTTAGCAAGTGTGTTCAATGGTTTACTGCTCGTAACATTTGATTTTAAAACCAACACATTTTGATGCTTGTTTTGAAACTTAAGTCTGTAATTGTCTATGCATGCTAAAATTTAATTCATAATATGATCCATGTATAAATTAGATTTACAATTTCTGAACTCACGTTTGACATTGACACTCCTCATTTGGACTTTCAACGCCTTGCTGTTTACAGTTGTATAGAAAGATTTGTCACGATCTTACAAGCAAACATATTAATTTACTTATTTAATTTCAGGAAATCATTAACATCAGTAAGAAACCAAAAGCTCCGTCTCTAACTGTGTTTTTAACCGGAGCAGCAGCTCGAGATGCAGAAAAGGCCAAGAATGTATTGTGCCGTCTGGAACATACAACTTTAAGAAAGGTAAATATAGTGAAATGCTGATTCTACTCCTGGAATTTGTTTTCTTGCGATTACGATTTTTGGTTCCATTTCAGATGAAAACTTGTTTTATGTGAATTTTTACTAGTAGCAGCATTTTACTAATTTTTCTCAGATTTTACAAAAGCCAAATTACTTTAGAACGCTGGTATTTTATAAAATTTGTGCAAATTTTATTCTTGTGGTAATTTTGTTTGTTTGTGGACATTCACTATTGTGTTTTAAATTATGTATTAACACTGGTATTTTATAAAATAGCGCAAATTGTATTGGGGCCATTCACCGTTTTATTTTAAATTATGTTTTAACAAATTCTAGAAAACTAGCAGAATTATTACCCGCAAAATAATTGGCTATAAAAATTTTCTATAGCATTTTACACTTTTAAGCAATTTAAACATTTTTTTATTCCCCCTAAAGTGTGAAATTGAGGTTTTATTTGAATTACTTTAGTTGTTAATCTTAAATCTTTATTGTTCTGGAAGAACTAAAAACTCACAACTTTCCTGGTATTTAATTCTTAGCATATTATAATAATTATATGCAGAACATTACTGAATTCTCTTTACAAATTTCATTTTATTGTCCTTTGGATAAAAACAAGCTCAAAAAGCAATAGAACCATCTCTTTTTGTTGTCCATATGTGTTTTTTTTAACGGTTCTTCAATTTAGTTGCTGTTGCTATTGTTACTGTTAGTATGTTAAGATTTATTATTCTAACACAAATATTTTCATAATAGGTTAGCCTACTATAATAAATCACCATTTACAGCTTTGAATGCAACTCTAAAACTATTAATTTTTTAGTAGATTTTATAACAAATCCGTAGTTGCTATCATTTTGCCATTAAAGTTTATTAAGCTATTTCAAGGCTTCTATGTTTGCTAAAAATCTTGAAAAGATTTTTTTTGCAAAGTTATCTTGTGAAATCTGTTTTAAAAAGGAATTTAATTCAAATTTCTTGAAGCGATCTGATACACCAACATTTGTCAGAAACAATATGCAATTTTCCATTATTTGAAAATAAACAAAATTTTCAAATCTTTAAAGTATGTGAAATAAATAAACAGTTTGCGGTATGAATGTTCAGAGTAGTGTAAAATATATTTGTTTCATGAGGAATAAACTAAATAAATCTGCAGAATTTATATAAATCGGTAAGAATTTTATCTAACAGTTTTTCACTTAATTGTTTTTAGCCAAATATAATTAAATGATTATCTAGGCCAACTTTTAATTTAAAATATAATTGCCAAAAAGAAAAAATGATATTAAGATTTTCCTGAATTTTCAAGTTTGTAAGTTGGAAGGTTTATTTGTATATTACCTAATTATTTCTTTCATCCAGCTAATTTTAGGGGATGTAGTCGCTTAAAAGACTATTAAAATCTTATAATAAGTTATGAAAAATTCTCAGAAAAAGTCTTTTTCTGTGAGAGACTTTATGCATTGTGTGTCGGTACATTTAACTATACCCAAACATAATCGTCCACGCATATTTGATTAAGCTTAGTAGATATAAGTAACCAACGAATCCTTATGTTTTGATCAGGTGACCGCCAACACTGCCATCTACTACGATCCAGATCCTCAAAACACTGTCATACCAGAAGATCAAGAGTTTGTCAACGTATATTATGAGATGCCCGATTTCGACCCTACTAGAATCTCTCCTTGGCTGTTGCGTATCGAACTCGATCGTAAAAGGATGACGGATAAGAAATTGACGATGGAACAGATTTCAGAAAAAATCAATGCCGGATTCGGAGACGATCTGAATTGTATATTCAACGACGATAACGCTGAGAAATTGGTTCTGCGTATACGTATAATGAACAGCGATGAGAACAAAATGGCAGATGAAGAAGAGACTGTAGATAAAATGGAAGATGACATGTTCCTTCGTTGTATAGAAGCAAACATGCTGTCAGACATGACGTTGCAGGTATATCGAATTATTATTACTATTATTGTTGTATAGTCGTTTACTGTTTCAAACATGCACAGATTAGTTTGCCAATAATAAATACTTCATTAGTATAAAGACAGTATTCACAGAGTCACTGTTTGTTGTAATGTGATAACATTGGTATATCTTATTGTGTGGAGAGTTTAGTGTCAACTCTGAATACTATTGTTCAATAGGTCTAAATTCACTTGGAGGAACAGTTAATTTGATGAATATTTAAAATCTTTTAAAGCACGGTTTTTATTCAGCTTTATAAACCTCTAAAATTTTGTTAGTTTTACTTAGTATCACATCTTTACATCATAGTTCAAAACGTTTAATTTCGTCTACCATTTTCATCATTTTCTTAAAATAAGTAGTGTGTTTTTTTTTTTTTTTAACTAAACTGGGTTTTATTGAATAAGTGTTTTGGATAGTGACTTTGTAGAGTAATGGCTTTATGTAGAACAGCCTAGACAATCCCTTCTCACTCTTGCTTGGCATAGGCACCAGGTTACTTCGGTTTTAGAATATCAGAATTCCAGAAACTCTTTACCTTGAATAAACACTAAAACAATACTATCACCTCCCTTTCTTTAATCGTATTACTTTTAGTGTTTTGCCAGCCACATTAAGAGAAAATTTGTCGCCTCTGATAGTAATAACATTTTTAACCCTTCTTAAAAGTTGTTTAAATAAGTTGCAAAAAAACATCTTCTGTCAGTCATTTGAAAAAGTGTTAACAAATTTACAGTTAATTAATCCGATGTTACTCCTAAATTACAAAATAATCGTCCTCTCAAAGGTAAAAAAGTTGCTCGATTTCTGGCTAGTACATAATAAAGTAGTACTGAGTTCCTGGAATGGTTTAATGGTTGTTTTATTTGTGAAGTGGTGATTACATCTTGTCTAAAAATCTTGAGTGTTTAGTTACGACCATGGTAGGGAAGTCGGAGCAATTTCAGGTTAACAATGTTGGTAAAATTCATGCAAAGTTCTAAGGACCTAACCCCTGTGAATTTTAATTGATTAATGTAAATTTATGTTTTGTTTTACGGAATCTATTATAATTACTATTTTCATCTAGCTTCTGACTACAATAATTAAACTGGTTATTTATTATTTGTTTTCTATTTTATATATATTTGTAATTTTTGGTGCGACATCTAGGACCTATATATATTTAAGTGTGAAACCAAATTATTATCTTTGGTACAAAATCAAATCCCAAAATGTTTATTTGAGGTTCTCAAAAACCAAGAATTTTAATGCGAGTGTATTTATTTTAATTGAAATTGACGTATATACAGACCCTTGAAAAAAACTACAATATATTGTCACCACTCTAAATTTATTATATTTTATTTGTTAGCAAATGCCGTAAACTAGTGTCATAAAGTGTTTTTACATTGTTCTAGGGTATTGAAGCAATCTCCAAGGTGTACATGCATTTACCACAAACAGATTCCAAGAAACGTATTATTGTTACCGATAGCGGAGAATTTAAGGCTATAGCTGATTGGTTGTTGGAAACTGACGGAACCAGTTTGATGAAAGTTTTGAGTGAAAGAGATGTCGACCCTGTGCGAACTTTCTCCAACGACATTTGCGAAATTTTTGCTGTAAGTTTTATCTGTTTTTTTTTGACTACTCAAAAGTGGTCTTTATATTATAAAGGTTAAAAAATAACATATTTTTAATAACAATAGGTGTATAAAAAAAACTGATTTTATTTATAAATTTGAAACTTGAATTAATTATAATCAGTATTAATATTAATGTAAATTACAGTGTTGGTCGTGAACACAATACAATGTACTTATACATGCCACCACTGCAGTAGGCCTTTATACAGAATCATTATAATAAATAAGTACAGAGTGAAACAAATTATTAAAATCTTGCAATATTAAAATTTTTAGCAATTTTTGCAGTCGGTCAGCATAAGGTTCACCTTTCCATATAACTACTTTGTAAATGCTGTTAGTCAACTAGTAACTGTTAAAAGAAATGCTTGAGAATGTTTAGAACAATGTTTACGCCTCTACTACGGATCGTACACTTCTAGTTGATATTGTTGAACTTGTCTGTTTTTTTTTCCATAAAACAAATGTTCTGACAAATCGTGGTGGAACACCTGGACCTGGACCCTATCCTGAAACTACATCTCTTTCACTGTCAGACCGGGGGACGTATAGTAAAACTGAGAAAGAGGAAATTTAAATTAAGTTTGTATTGCTTGTTTTTTTTTTAAAGGTGCTGGGTATTGAAGCTGTACGAAAGTCTGTGGAAAAAGAAATGAATACAGTTCTGCAGTTCTACGGTCTGTACGTAAACTATCGACATTTGGCTTTACTTTGTGACGTTATGACTGCTAAAGGTCATCTTATGGCTATCACTCGTCACGGAATCAACAGACAAGATACAGGAGCTCTCATGAGGTAAATTCACAAAATCCGTCCTAAGTTTTACAGACAAGCTTTATCTCATTTTGTTCAGTTATCTATTTTAATAATTCTGTTAAAATTATGTAAATAATAGGCAATTGTTTACTTTACTGATGCCTTTAGTTTAATACAACAATTATTTTTCTATAATATTTAACAAAATTAGAGAAATATATGAAACAAAATTTAATTCTTTATAAATATATTATATAGACACACAACAAAAGTTGTAGTTTGTTTTAATATTGTTATTATATTATTATTATGTTTTTAGCATATCATGTTTATAATAACAATATTATGTTTTATTAAAATCACAAAAGTTGAGCTAGTAGGCTATTAAGAGAGTTTAGAGTTATTTTAACTTTTGGGAAGGTAGTAGTTTCAGAAAAGGTAGTGCTGGGGTTTTATTAGTAAACATTGCACAATTTAGCAGTTTAATAATCATTGCAATAGGCCTGAAAATCACACAAATCCAATTAAAAAGAGAGTCACATAAATAACACAAAGTAATTTAAAAGAGAGATATAACCTATAAAATAAATAACAGCTGAGAACAGACATAGCAAACAAATCTTTGAAGGCCATAAGCATGCGCTAGCAGATATCTGAAACAAATTCTTAGTATCGTTTAGCATAACTTTATTACTAAAGCAAATGCTAGACATCTATAAGGTTTTTCCCACTAGTATTTGCTTATAAGCATATTCTTAATTTTTCCCATAGTTGTCATTTATGTTTAATGAACCTTAATCATGTTAAAAATCTCTCAAAACTTAATCAATGGTAAAGGAAATTGTTCCTCTTAATTTCTGGACTTATATGATATATCAATTTTGTATTATCTATAAGCGAATATACAATTTGATTTTTATTACAGATGTTCCTTTGAAGAAACAGTAGATGTATTAATGGATGCAGCTTCCCATGCAGAAGTAGATCCAATGAGAGGTGTCTCTGAGAATATAATCATGGGACAGTTGCCTCGTATGGGAACAGGTCTGTAATAAGTTAAATAGCTTAGTCATCCTCAAAGCTAAGATTGTAAATTATATTAAATGTCTTAATCAAATTAGTCATCAACTAAAAGGCACAAAATTAAGATTTTTCACATTTTCAATCACTGCACAGTTTTATTTTGAGAAAGCATGTTGAAATAAGTTTCAATGTTGCCTAAATTGATGGCAATGCTAACTCAAAAGTAAAAGTTCCATCCAAATCGGCAAAGCAGTTTTTTAGTTAAATCGTAATAAACATACTTTTCCTCTTTTTACTTGAATGTATAGAATATAATGAAAACTGCATTTACTTCCTATATATTGTACATCAATCTAAAAGGTATGACTTCAAGTTTGAGGAGAAAATAATGAAATTTACAAATAATTTCATAGTAAGTTTAGGCCTTAGTATTACGGGAAATTTTCAATAATTAACTACCGATTATTATTAGTTGAAACTTCCTGAAGATCAAGTGTCAACCTTGGTGATAAATTCAATCAGCTGAAAGAAATAGAAACGAGCATAATCTCTTTTGATAAATTTTAAATGTCATCTCTCGGAACGTGTACGCCAGAAGAGACTTCAGTGCTAAGACTTTTGTTGTACAAATGGGTGGAACCGGCTGAAATTTACTAGAAAATGTTGAAACAGTATGATGAAAAGTATTTAAGCTGTAGAGACTTGTATAAATGGATTGATCAGTTTAAATCAGGCAGAAGAAGTATCATCTATATTTATCACTTTGGACGACCCTTTAAAGTTTTGACTTAGTCGCTGCAAAATCGTATAACTGATCTTATTTGCGATGACGGACATATAAAATTCATGTCGTTTGATTTATGTGCATTCAATCATTCATGACAAACTGAATTATGTGAAAATGTATTTTACCCTGCAATGAAACATGGAATTACAAATATGAATCTGAATCCACACAGACAATGTCTTGAATAGAAACATATGCATTCCATCTAAGAAAAAATTAAAAACTCGTATGTTCCCAGTAATGTAATGTTAACAGTCTTTGTTTGTGACTGTTTCGAAGGACAACTTGCTACACACACCAAGAACTATTGTAATATGCTTCAACTTAAGAGTGAAAGCATGGATAATGAAAACATACTCTCTTACTTCTTCTTTCTTCTTCTTTCAAGCTTCTGGCTTCAGGTAATGCCGACGACTCGGTGTCCGTGGTAAACCACAGCTGCCAATGCCCAGTACTTTTTCTTTTGCAGTATAACTTTCATGGGGTTTGGAATGCCTTTTAGTGCTGTTAGAAGGGCCGTCCTGGCTGTGTTTTCGTTCGAGCATTCGAGTAGTATATGCTTCAGCGTTTCCTCCTCCATTCCACAGTTATTGCAGGTTTCGGAATCGACTAGTCGGAATCTTTTCAGATAGCTGTTCGTAATGATATGGCCGACTCTAGCTCTCGTAATGAAGGTCGCAATGTGGCGACTGACACCTCTGTACCAGTTTGCAGGCGTCGGAGCTTTTTGAATTTCGAATAACGATCTTCCGACAGTGTCGGTGCTCCATCTCTGTATCCATTCGTCTGTTATTGATTTGCAGATTATATTTTTGCATTTGTTTAGTGATAGTTTTGGTGGCATGACGGGGCCCATTTTTGTGGCACGTTTTGCTATTTTGTCTGCCTGCTCGTTGCCGCTTATTCCGCAATGAGATGGAACCCACTGGAAGACGATATTTTTTCCTTTTTTCTTCAGAGCATGGAGTATAATTTTCATTTCAGATATTCGGAAGTAATAGTCACTTAAAAGGCATGATTTTCCTGTATGATTATGCCTGCTTCTATACATCCCACCATGAGCCATTACCAGAAAATTTGGGTTTGCAGTTTCCACATCCACTTTCTAGTCTTGACTTTGCACTGTCTGATTACCATCTGTTTTTACATTGCATTAACCCTCCAAGTGCTGACTATATTGCTTTTTAGTGCTAAGGGTTTTTTTTTTGGTTCCGTGCATGCTTATTAACTAAAATCATTATAAAATACTTACTAACAGTAAAGTAAGACTTATTATACATCATTTTAATCACAATTATATACTCTTTACAGTAAATACCTTATAATTTATAATAACAGATTTACCTTATAATTTTTATACTTTTTTTTGTTGACCAAAGTAAAAATAAAAACAATTTTGTGTTCTAAAACCACTCACTCAAAATATGTAAAAAAAAGTAATGTAGAAAATCTAATATAGCCAAAAGTTGCACAATTTTATGGTGAATAGAAATATACATAACACTACTACTATGCTGTAAAAAGAAAAACTTGCCTCTAAAGATATAAAAGTACTGTCTAGGCCCAATATTTATGGTTTTAATTTGTTATAAAGGAATAACACACACATTATATACAAGAAAAAAAAAAAGAAGAAAAAAATATTTACAGTTCAAATTCTCTAAAAGTCACTATTTTCAAACGCACTTCTAATAGCACTTGAATTGCTAAGTTCAGTCATAATTACTTCAAAAATGAATAAACGTTTACAAAAATAAATAAAAATAAACTGATCCAAACTGAAACTAAAAATGAATAACAACTAGTGGATAAACAAACAAAATCCGAGTTCCGAGCGTCTATCTACGCGTACTACACGACTAGATAGTTGATTTGACAATTCTGCCGAAGGTTTGTTTGAGTCGATATCGCTATGAAATTCTGAACTATAATAAAGTGACTCTTTCCAAAAACAACCATACATAGAAGTATCGGATTGTATTAAAAATAGCGGCGTCGTAAGCATTTACAAAATGTGTTGCGCAAATGTTGCACATGCGACGTTAGCACTTGGAGGGTTAAGTTTTAAGACAACAAAGTTGTTAAAAAAGCTTTACACAAGTAGTTCAGTATGCAAGGTCAAGAATCTTTTATTACGGGAATTAGAAAGCTCCTAAAGCGACTAAATTTAGTGTAAATTACCTTGAGTAGTAGTGGAAGCTTCATTGTCATTGAGTTAAAAATTTGTGTCCACTGCTATTTGTCTCAAATATTGAACATACCTTGTTTTTTCTTTTTTTTTAATTAAGACTTTAAGCAGGGTTTTTAAAGGAATCCTTGAAAAAATGTTTTTATAACTTTGATTCTTAATTGATATTTTTGTTTTGCAGGTTGTTTTGATTTGTTACTGGATGCTGAGAAGTGTAAAGCTGGTATTGAAATACCTCTTAACATGGGAATGGGAATGATGGCTGGTGGAGGCATGTTCTTTGGTAGTGCGGCTACACCGTCTATGAGCCCTCAGATGACCCCCTGGAATCAAGGCGCCACACCTTCATATCCTGGTGGTGGCAGTGCATGGTCTCCGAGTAAGTATATTCTTGGCTTACAGTTGCAGTTACATAGGTATTTTGCGATAAATAGTATATAGTAGTGTCGCAAATACATAATAATATTATAAATGATTACAATTTAATATACATAATACACCTTGGACATATACCTAAGTTCAAGTAGCTGGGAGTTGCTTTAATTGGTTCAACAATATTCTAATAGTTATTTGTGTATGAAGGGTGCAAACAACTCAGGCGTTACTGTTTATTGAGAGTGTAAACTTTGCACAAGTAATACACACACCGTTTTTCCTTCAGGATTTTAAATTAGTGTTTTAGTTTTTAAAAAGATCTGTTTTACTAAACTAACATTACAATCTAGTTCACAAACATTTTGTATAATATTCCAGATAGTATTGTAGTTCACATGTGTGCCTACAGAGCAGCACAACAATCAAAATTTTTAAAACAGCCTGCATCAGCTGTTTACTTTACACCCTAGATTGCAAAGTATTGTTTTTACGCATGCCGTGCGGTGAAAGTAAAACAAAGAGTATAACTTCTTGACGCTGGACACATGTAGTTTAGTTTGCAAACTGCTGTGAGTGTGCAAAAACACACTTTGTTCAAGTAGCTGTAAGAAAAATATATTTAAAAGTGTAAACATTCTAAAACCTTACATGTGAAAGGATAACAAAAAATAAAAACAAATCGTTTTTTATTCTCTTTACTTGCTAATTAAATGGGCAAAAGTTTAAAAGATCATTAGGTTGCCTCTTTAGAGCTCTTGTTATAATCGTTTTAACAGATTTTATATTTAAATTTTATACCTCCTCAGAGAGGCTGTTGGAAAACCAAATTGAATTATTTAAGAAACAATTCATTGTAACCTGATACTTACAAAACATTTTCTTAGATCCAATCTATCTAGTTCTGTAACCATTAAACACAGGAATTACAATTTAATGTACTGATATTTTTCTGTAAACAATCAAGAATATAGATAGAAGAAATTGTCACGATATCTAGTTGTCTATACAATGTCGTACAATATGTCGTTGGCTCCACTCCACACATCAATCTTACTGCCCTTTTCTGCAACACCAGGAGTCTATTTACCTTAACATGATTCTCCCATATAATAATGCCATTAGGCAGATTAGAATTTATATGAGAGAAATAAACCATCCTTAACACATTTAAGTCTACTATGAAGTATAATTTACTTAGCATAAATATTTCCTTTGAGAATTTTCTAGATATATAGCCCAGTCTATGTGAATCTCCCATTTTAGATTTGGCTCAATGTACATGCCCAGAAATTTTACAAATCTACCCTTCAGAGATTCATCTTGCCTGGAGACTTATTTTCATACCATACATTTTGCATCATTAATGCTTAAAGGAATAGCTCTACATCATTTTTTGACTACATCTGTATTAACTTAAACTATGTTCTGGGTTGTCCCCTGATCCTTATTTTCAATTTTCATACATAAATCATCAGCAAATAGATTTTCTGTTGTATAAGCAGTACTGGTCCCAAAACAGAACCCTGTGGTACCCCATGAATGGCAGCCTGGTACTGAGAAGAGCAGTTGTTTAGAGCAGCGGTTCTCAAACTTTTTTGGTGGCGTACCACTTGTTATAAAATGGTATTTTCACGTACCACTGATATAAAAATAATAATGTTGTGCATGAGAATATTTGTTAATTTAAGAATTGTTAAGTAGTTTTTTGCAAGCTCTTTTTAGCTTATCAATAAATTCAAATTACCAAGTACTACTTTTTTTTTTAAATATTATTAGTGTAGTAAAATTTTACATTCTTCTCCCAATACGCA
>JAGFPH010000073.1:446734-474069 GCA_018207615.1 Philaenus spumarius
GTGCTCAGAAGAATAATCGAAGTAATGAGAAACACAATCTTCCATTGTTGTAGTGTTTGCTAAAAATAATTAAAACATAAAGCTGGTTAAAAATGTTAGCTTAGTAATATAGTAAATAAAAATAAAGAAAGTGTCGAGCGATTGTTCCCCTGTAAAATTCCACAATTTCTCTCTCTACAGTAATTACCTTTTGCTTCCTAGGTTATTTTTGAATCGTTTAAGACACCAGTCAGAGAGAATCCCTCTGGTTAGGAGGGGTCAAGGTAGTGGAATTAAATAGTCGATTTGAAAGTTTAAAGTTTCATTCATAATCAAATACTTATATGTGGCACTAGACAAATATGTAATTTAGTCATACAAAAACATAGGGTTTCTCAAACTTCTAAATAACCAGCAATTTCTGGAGCCATCCTCCCCAACTCTGTCTTCCTCATAAAGTTGAAATAGTAACAGAGGAAGAGATCTTTAACCATTCCCCCCCCCCGCACCCTACTAATCCGCACGAACTCCTATGTCGTGCTAGCCCCAAACTCGCTATGACAACTTTCTTTGACTGCATTTTAATGGACGTAGTTACTTTGATGACCGCTATTGTTGAAGTTTGAGATGTGCTGCTATCTGTGGAATTTTTTAGAACCATTTGAGTTTTGTTTCTGTGGTAAATAAATCTTAGAAAATGTAATGTTTGTCTTTGGCCGCTCTGTAAACAGCTGCCTGCTGTTGCCGTTGTTTGGTTTCTACTTACTACGCAGTAGTTTAGTGAGCTTACACGTTGTTTAGTTTAGTTGTACTAGGTTATCGTGTGTAAGTTCACAGTTTGTTTTTGAATATTTTTCTTTTTACAATAATGATTGTTGTGAAATAAAATGAACGAAGACGACGACAGTTCCTTACAAAATGACGGGAGTGGCGACGGAACTTTTGTTTCGAACCAATATTACCAATAAGTTTTGAAAAAAGCTTTACTTACTTGTTTTGACCTTAATAGTGCTGTTGCTAAGCAATAAAATAAATAGTTGTGGCAGTTGTGTACAAGTTGGTGTCAAAACTATTTTTTTTCATAAAAACTAATTTTTTACGAAAAACTTGTTTTTCAATTATAATTCTTTTATAATGTATTATTGTGCCTAAAACATTTGTAAACCACTTAATTTTGTTTGTAAGGATATATACAACAAAAAACCAGCAACAAATATAGGTCTTCCCATTGAAAATTTGTCCAAAATTCTTGTTTTTCCGGCCTTTTGTTACGAATTTCTATTTTTTTCAATAAATAAAATTTTTTTAAATATACTTAAAAATAAAAATATATGTGTTATTTCATACCATTCTATACTTTAGTCATAGAAGAAACTACAAAAAAAAATCAGCCTTTTAGAACTGACAGAAATACGTTTTTTGGAGTAAACAAATTAAAGTGCAATATTCGCTCAAAATTAAATGAAGCTGATAGCAATGCTAGGTCCCCAGTATTTGGAGTGGAAAGGGTTAAAGAATGTATTAAAATATTAAAAGCAAAACACTTTTTATTCTAAACAATGATTCATGAGACTATTTGTGTGTGTAATTTTTATGTCAAAATAAAATAGACAAGGTCTATATGATATACTAAATTGTCTCCCAGTTGTTAAACAAATAAATTAGATTGCTCTTTGGACTTTTTACAGTTTTGATATGAAATTAAAAGAGTAACCTAAGATAGTAAATTATGAGTTTAATTAATTAAACATCACTTAAAAACAAGAGGTTTTAAACTGTTGTACTTAAGAAGACATGTTTTCTTTTCTTTCCTTCTTCTCAACATCTTTACAATTCTTTTTGTCAAGAAAAATAGCTCTAGTATCAGTCTATGAACACATAGCAAAACAAATTCGGTTAAACGGTTAAAAGGTTTTGCCTACATCAGTTCTCAACAAAAACAATCAGTTCTTACATTTTGTATTACATTTTTTAACCTCAATCAATTTCCTTACTTTACCATTTCTCATTTCTCAAAATTTGTACCAGTAAGTAATTTTTTCGATAGGTATTAGGCATTGTCATTCCTCTAAGTTCCAAGTCAACCAACAAAACGTTTATATTAAGACACACATAAACCTTATGCTTTCACCTTCTCTTGGGTTACTTATGGTTGTGTAATACAATAATAACAAGTTTAAAGCTAATTTAAATAAGCCTACATAGATTGATAAACTTGATATCCTGCCTCAAAAATCTGTTACATTCAATAAAGAAAAATATATTATGATACAAAGAACACCACAATAGGATATTAATTTATTGTATTATGCATTGTTACAAATAATATTGTGCAAATAAGCAATTCACTTTAACCCAACTAAAACAACAGCTCAGTCGGCATTTTGAAGTGGTATTTTTTAGAAAACATTACAATGAATTTGATCATTAATTTTTAAAATGACAAGCATTTTAACAAATTTTGGTGTTTTTGGATAGCTATCAAGGAGTCACGATTTTTGTCTTTCACTCAGTTACCTTTTGACAAAGAAATAAAAGTACCATTTTGTTTGCAATTATAAAACAAAAATATTTGATCTCTTGTAAAGTTAAACGTTTTCAAAATAATTAACGTAACAAATTTTAAAAAGATTGCATTTTGAAAATATAAAACTGAAGTATTTGTTTTTGTAAAACATTATATAGTAAAATAAATGCAATACATTTTTTACGCCAATGTATTATATCTACTTCCCGCTCCAGAAGTTTGACGCACCTCTGAATAATCCTGTTCATAATTTTATGATCTTTACACGGTTATTCATATGCGTTAAAAGTTATTATTTTTGAACCATTGGTTTGTTTTTAGCTATTGTTTAGATACCCTACACACTGACAAGACCACCAGTCTGCCGAGAGGCATGGTGGTGTTGGAGCATGTTCGATAATATGTAGATTTAACGTCAGAATAATTCTGTTAGGGCAAATTTTTCGAAAGTAAACTGTTTTTGATTTTCATACTTTATAATACATAACATTATACATTCATTTTTTAAATCAATTGAGGCCTACCATGATTTTTTTGTTATTTAATGAATTTTAAATTTGAGCTTTTAACTATGTGAAAGTCGGACATTAAGTTATTGAATAATACTGATAAAATGCACTACTCACTTTATTTATTTACTATAGCTTTTAACCGGTTTCTGTTGTTTACTCAAAATTATAACTGAAACAACAGTATTTGAATAAATGGAGCAGTGCATTTACCAATGTTATTTTAACCTTTCATTAACACTTTAAATGAGTTTTTCCAACAATTTTTCTTGACCTGATATTAGCCAATAAGCCAATTTAGTCAATTTCTTGGCCTGGTGTTGGATTAGTAAGAATTTATCTTATTAAACTGTCAGTGTACATATTTTATCCCACATGCACAGTTGATGTAACAAAATTATAATTAACTACACATTTAAAACTTACATTTTGATAAGTTAGAAGTCCTACAATGTAAGGAGAGATGAACCCTGGTGTGATCCCAACAACTCCAGAAACCCCTTGAAGTACACTGGCAAAGTTAGGACTTATATCTATGACATTGGCCAACGACCCTACTGAGAAACTACCTTGTACTGTTGTTGCAAATATTAACACCAAAATAGCTGCAGTAGAGTTACACTCTGTGTAAGCAAGGATGATCACTAAAACTGCTTGGAGAATATTACCTGCGCAAACAGTATAGTTTGAAGTTACAAATATAATATAGTTATGACAATTTTAATATGATCAGCTGTGAGTGTTAAACAAAAGATCAGAAAATAATATTAATATTATTAAGTTAGTAATTAATACTTAATAGTAATATCTCCATTCCGTTCTGTATGCAATGCAGAATTTAAAGGTGACCTTCGACATGTTGAATGAAAGAGGTGCAATATCAGGACAAACAGTCCGATACAACCCACTGCAATTTAACTTATCTTTTAATAAATTTTGTAGGTAATCTGTTGCAATTTGCAGGAAATTACTCATAAATATCTAAACTACATTTCGTAGTTGACAAAAATGTTAAACTAGACATTTTTCTTAAAGAGTTTTTGAGTATAATTAACTAGACAAAAAACAGAATTTTATTTACAGTTGAATTTCTTGCAAACAGGAAAACATTTGGACGACTGTGTCTGTTTAATAATAAGTTATACATTGGATTTTCTGCAAAAATAAATTTTTGTACGTGTATATAACAAAAATCTAAAGTAAGTTAAGTAAGACCTTTATTAGTAAAAATGTAAATGCTTACAAGTGATATTCTAATCACGTTCTAATGGTTTACTAATGAAAGCTTTCTCAAGGTGGAATCCGCTCACTGAGTTCAATGCAATTTACTCAAAAGGTAAACCGATAAAATTTAAGCTTTAAAAGAGTTCTAACTGGGTAGCTTAGTTTCTTATGTACAAAGCACTTATCAAAAGTATATTATATAGATTAAATTGGGAATTTTTCATTTACATTTTTTAGTTTTTGATAAATACAATTTACATAACAAGGGTCATTATAATTGATGTACATAAAATGCCCTTGCATGAAATAACAAATTTAACTTAAGTAATAACAGATTAAAAAGTAGCACAAATTGCAATTAAAGTATTGCAATTGCCCAACACAAACAATCCCACAGTAGAACAACATTCATATAAAAATTTAAAGGCTTTCAAAAGAAGATCTTACACGATCAACAATATTGTCTGTGTATTGAAACACTGACAACATTATTGAATTAATCTTAGCGTTATTGAAATTGTAAGCTCTCCTAAACAATTTTACAGCAAAACTATATTATTACAATAAACATTTTGCCAGCATTAAAAAATAAATAATATTAACACACTCATAAAAAATCTGGTAATATAAGGCAACCAGAAATGTTCATTTACAACTGTTATAAAATATCACTCATAGCCAGTGGTCCTTTGAAGAATACCACATATAAATAAAAACAAACTAAGCCATCCAGTTAAACTACTAAACAATAAAAAACTATTTGATAACAATTAAAAAAAACCCACATTGAAATGAATTATGCCAGCTATTAACAAAAATTAGATTGTACAGGGCCGGTGCATGATAATAACATGTGTTTATGTCAATTATTACTTTACAAATAAAAAGTGACATCAACATTATAGATTTTCTTAATATTAGATTTTACATGTTTTTTAGTTATTTGTTACACATTTACTATATTCATTGTATTTAAGACAGATATAAAATCTATAAAGAGAAATGTAAAAGTAAATCATATTTAAATATATATTTTTAGTTTGCTCGACCAATAATACTTGTCCTGATAAGCGGGGGCTCTGTAGGCTTGCCTGTTACTCCGTTGGGCACCATTTTGAAACATCATTACCTCAAGCTACACTTTACACAATTTTAAGGACAGGAAGGTCATTCTTATAAGCTACAAGTGCCAATACGATATGTGAAGATGTTTCTGATTGTTGCCAGTAAACATAAAGTATTAGTTTCTAAAAGTAAAAATAAAATTGAACAGAATTTTCACAAAAAATATGTTTATTCGTCAAACTCGTTTCAACGACAAAGTCGTCTTCTTCAGTGAAATTATTACAGTTATAATTTAGTTGTAGCTAATTTTTCACTGAAGATGACGACTTTGTCATTGAAACGCGTTTGGTGAATAAACGTATTTTTTGTGAGAATTGTGTTCATTTTTATTTTTACTTTTAGAAATAATATTTCTCACGAGTCAAGCTCGATTATATTTATAAAGTATTAGCTTTATGTCTAGACTTTATTTAATCCTGTTTTATCAAAAGCTGAACCCTTAAGTTTGCTTTTATTTATTTGCTCTTTTTTGGTCAGAATTTATAACATTTTTTAAATTTAAAAATAACAATTCCTGTAGGAACTTAGTCGAGAAAATAAACTTACAAACTCCCACAGCAAGTTTTCGTACATTTGTTCTGCTCATTCTTTTTGTTTCAAGAAGATGGTCGGCAAATGCGCCAAACAGAAATGAAAACATCCAGCAGCATAGGTGTGGTAGGCCTGACCAAATGCCTGTCTATATAAATAAAAGAAACGCATTATTTTCCCTTCCAATTGATTACTGAACAAAGGCACATTTTAAGAGTAAGGTCCCTTTTAAATTTACCACCAATTTAGGCAAAACATAGATTGATTATTTCAAAAAATAGTCAACTGTTCTGCAACCTTGAATCACTTTATTGCTAACTCCAGGCCTCGATATAGGGGTGCTCTGCCATGGTAAAGGAGCTGAGCTAAATTTCGATATCATTTTATAATCCAACCAAATTCAAAATACTGTCAACAATATTTTTTCTCATGCAATATTTTGTAAAGCAAATAAATCTGTTTGAACTGTAGAAATCCTTTGTCTAAAAAAATTAAAGGTCTGAATAATGGCCCCAAACAGTTTCAACTCCATTATGTTACTTAATCCTTCAATTAAAGCAACTATAAATTTTAATAATACAGTATGTCTGACAGGCTCTCTGCCAGCTATTTTCTCTTTTATCAATGTCAGACAGTGGTCCAAAAATTAAGGCTCTTTGATACAAAATTTTAATTAAATAAGAAACTTACAAACTCAACTTCATAATTAATTTATAAAATACAAATTGCTCAATTGTTTTTATCGCTGTTTAGCTGCAAGTAAAAAAAGGCTTAGATTTTACTAATCCAGGTGTTTAATTAGAAACAATAAATGACGTGCAAATTGTGCCAAGAATAATACAAATATTGAGGATCATTGAGTGGCAAAACAGGATAAATGTTCCTCAACTACCTTCTCCAGTTATAAATCTTTAAATAATGAAGAAAAGTATACCAGATATTTATTAATTTGGAGGTTTTAATTTTCTTGAATGTAGTTTGTCTGCTTGTATTGAAAACTAAGTACATTTACAAACGGGGTCTCAGGCTCAATCCGCATTGAAAATAATGTTGTGTAATAGAGTTCCCCAACACCACACCATTTGGCACCAGGGATCATAGACTCATGTGGGAGCTTGTGATATCCACTTATATTTTGCATTCGTTGAGACTGAGATAACAATAATGCACTGGAGTTTTTGTACTCAAGCATTAAATAGTCTAATTCATTATGGTCATTGTTGAATAGAGTTCCACCAAAAATGTTTAGTAAAGTGGCTTCTTATTTTGGGAACAAAAATGGCATCTGGTTTTGATTTGTGATCAAGGAAAAACTGTGAATTTTAATAAATATTGTGTATTCTCAAAACTTGGCATGTTGTCTGTAAATTTTATTCATTAATTAATTTTTTAAATTTAATGCTTATGTGTGAAACTAATGAAGAGGGGAGAACAGGTTTTAGCGCAGGTAAAACAATATCCAGTAGCCAGGTTTGAACCTACGAGGTTCCAACTGTAGCACCTAGGCTAATGCCTTTATCCTTGCGCCCACACCTTTCCGTCTGTGAGATTTATTTTTGTATGAATTGTATTATGACAATTCTCACCACAATCGGGGTACCTCAAGGGTCAGTATTGGGGCCCTTATTTTTTTTACTTTATATAAATGATCTACCGAAAGCTATAAATAAGGATCTTATTTTATTTGCTGACGATACTACAGCAATTATAAAGGATAAAATAGTCACTGAATTACCATTATCTCTCAAAAATACTTTGGATGAAATGGAATCATGGTTTCATCAAAACGGGCTAAAATTAAATATTGATAAAACACAGATTATAAAATTTTCCGCTAGTAATTATAACCAACAAACATTTGAAATATTAAATTCTGTAAAAAGTCATAAATTTCTGGGGGTTTTAGTGGATGAGAGACTTAATTGGAAAGACCATATGGATTACATTAAGCATAAATTAAGATCAATTTCATATGCATTTTTACGATTAAGAGATAGTGTTTCCCTTGATGCTTGTAGAATTGTGTATCATGGTTATGTAGAGTCTATCCTAAGATATGGAATAATTCTTTGGGGCATTGCGTCGGGAGTGAATTCAATATTTATCTTACAGAAAAAAATAATTAGAACAATGACAAATTCTAGCCCACTAAAGTCATGTAAAAATCTTTTCCGAATGCTAAAAATTCATACACTTGCTGGACTGTACTTATATGAAATCTTGAGTTGGGTTCATGATACTAAAAATGAATTACCGGCAAAATCTAAATTTGACCACAGCTATAATACAAGAAATGCAAATGATTTTAAACTTCCCAAACATCACCTGACTTTATTTGAAAGAAGTCCACAGTATTCTGGTTTGAAATTATATAATAGGCTACCAAAGGAGTATAAGGAATTAAATGTTAGGCACTTTAGGAATAAATTAAAAGTTGCCATTATGGATAGAGCATATTACTCAGTTAAGGAATTTTTAGTAAGCCCTGTAATTAGTTTATAGTTAATTTTAATAAGTATTTTATGTTGAAAAGCCGGACTATATTTCATCATGTTTTTATTGTTCAGTAAATTTTATATTCTGACAAGGCTCCTGTACTGATATATTCATATAAAAAACAAAAATGTATTGAATTATTATAATTGTATGTATTGTGCTAATAAATTATATCTATCAATTCACCCTTGAAGTGGAGACGAGGCGATCGCTAAATTTTCTGGATCTCACAGTTGTCAGAGTGGACGCTTTTCAATGCAAGATTTTTAGAAAGCCCACAACCACCGTATCTACTATTCATGCGGAATCCCATCATCAAACTACACACAAGATGGCTGCATATAATAGTTTAGTCCATAGATTAATAACAACACCACTAAGCAAGGAGGAGTTCTATAAAGAACTTAAAATTATAAAATATATAGCCGTAGAGAACGGATATAGGACCTCCATGATTGATGCGATTCTTAAAAAATACACAATATATAAGAACAAACCAACGAAAGAACAAAATAATAAAAAGACATTCAGATCTGCAGAATATGGAGTAGGCTACTCCTACCAAACATATTGACCAACACACTGAGAAAGATAGATCTTACCATGTCATTCCGCACCTCAAATAACATAAAAAACTTATTGAAACCTAAGAAAGCAACACCGTTAGATCAAAAGTCGGGTGTATACAGAATTGATTGTGATGAGTGCGAATGCTTTTATGTAGGGCAAACGGGGAGACAATTTAAAAAACGCTGTAAAGAACATCTCCCAAGTAACCGTGGAGCGTTTGTCAAATCCAACTTCGCACGCCACATTATGGATGAAGACCATTCTTACACTAGCTTTGAAAATAATTTCCGTCCATTACATATATGTAACAAAAGCAAGCTAATGGACGCACTAGAAGAATACGAGATATATAAGGCACAATCAATGAATCCGGAGCATGTTTTAAACGACCAACTAAATTTTAAATCTAATTTAATGTATGACTTCGCGATAAAATTAGATAAGGAAGACAAACAGCAAGCGCAGTAAGGCAGGAAGGGGAAACAGTGAAATTAGTAGTCAAACATAGTCGATGGTGTGCACACGCGGTACATTTTTTGTGTTCTTGTGTTTTGTGTTGATGTGCGCGTGTATAAGTATGTGTTATGTTTCTTTTAATAATTTATTTTAATGTTATGACGACCTCAGCAGGGGGATATCTGATGATGGAACCAGTTCCGAAACGCGTCATGGAGTAAGTACCGTAAGTAAAGTACTTTATAATAAAAGTCACATAGACGGACATAATAAATTTTATTCATTATAACTAGTGACTTGGATACAAAACAATGAGTTTTAGAATTATATTAACTTTGATAAAATAACATTCTTAACAAAAATGTGTTAGGGCCTAACTCTAACCTCAACAACATAAGTTACTTATTCCTATTATTAATAATTATTAGCTTTGATGTTATAATAAGGGTATATGTATTGTGAGCATCTATTAAGATTGGTAATAATGGCTGGAATTAATTAAAAGTTTAAAAGTATAGTTTAAAATTGTTAATATACAGAGCCACGGCAGTTCAGTTGGATCACACAATGATAATCATTAACACTATTTTAAGAAGAAAAAAGCAGGCATAAACAAAACAAAATATGAAAAACCAGATCTTGATTTAGTTCTATTTTCTACTTTTTTGAATGATTATAAAAACATTTACAAACCTAATTATCTTTTATGATAACAAACTCTTGGGTTTCAATAATCATGAAAGCGAACTAACAGAGTTGCCAGGATGGGCGTCCATCATAATTTTTCATAAGGGCCTGTACTCACCGAAGGGCTTGATTTTTTTTTTTAAATACTAAAATTTTATTTTTAATGCTAGATATAGACATTAGGGTGGGCCGAAAAAAGGTTTTATTTTTTTTCTTAATGCTATACCGAAAAAAACTTGTCTCTATTATAGATAATCAAAATGCAACAAAGAAAAAAAATATATCTAACCTCCAGCTAGCGCAATACACTTGAAATTTCAAAATTTCACTACAATCACAGAATTTTCTAATTTTTTTAAAATTATTCAAACTGCTAGATATTGGACTGCTATAGTGAAAATCATTTATATAAGAGTTATTAAAACACAATGAGTTATTGAAAATGTTACATTTTTTAGATTTGAGGTAGCGCAAAGGACTTCAATATAGTAAATTTATCACTTTTAGAGTGTTAATCGGTTGTAGTGCATTGCAGCATTAATTTTTTTTAATCCACTACTCATGTGTTTTTGGATCTATAATGTTGATAGAACAATTACCTGTAGGAAAAATAAATAATTAAATAAATAGGCAATTTACATTTCTCCAAAAGGGTTTATTAATTTTAAAATGTTTTGTTAAATACAAATTTTTAATTCCCACACTTCAAAACTTCTCACAGAATAGTCCTTTACATATTTGGAACTTTGAAATCACGTTTGCTTGAAAAACTTGGCATTGAAGCTCTTGATAGCAGCGTTGTTCGGATGAAACCATCTCTGTTCTTGGCACCAACAAGTTTTGAGGAGGCTTTAGTCACCAATTTCACACAGCGCTCCACCGCTAGAGTGTGACACGGAAATTTATGGAAGTTCCATTCTTTTGCTGTGTTGGCAGTTAAAATCTTGTCCCACATTTCTTCGTCAGATACTCTTCTCAACAGTGGTGGTGGATAAATAGCAGTAGTAGTCCAATCAATAATTTCGTAATATTCTTTTGCCTGGAAGTTGAGTTTTGGGGGTTTAAAAGTTCGGATTACCTTTTTTTTGAAAGCTGCGGCCCTTGCTTTTATGATTCTTCTAAGCCCTAACTCTCTGATATGGGCCCGTTCACCAAGGATCATACTCTAAGGAGCAAGTTTTCTGGATGCGCGAAAAACGCATTTCTTTCAATCACTGGATCAATCACCTTAATTAAGTTTTCGGGCAGGAATCTTGAAGATTTTATTAAATCAAAAACATGGTTTGGTCCATCTGTAAGGTACTTACTTTTTTTAATCTTAAACCATACTGGCATGTACGATTTAAGTATAAATCGTACCAAAATGTGGTGCTCTTCAGAGGGACTTACAACACTTATGTACAGACGAAGAACTCTGTTTGCTGTTGTCAGCCATCGGGAATGGGAGATAGGACCTGCTTCACGAATTGCCAAGTCTACCGCGCAGGTGCCAGACTTTAAAGCCGAACTTATGTCCAGGAGATATTGTTGGTATTTGCTTAAAATAGATCGTTCAATATCTGGAATCTCACAATCAATGCTTTGAAATGTTTTAACTGGAAGTTTTTCACAATTTTTAAGTTGTGAGCCAATAGGACCACTAAAAGATTTTGGGCCTGTCGTCTCACCATCCAAAGTTTGAAACAAGTGCCTGAACGGCAATTCATTCAAGTGCAAAAGGCAAACTCCCCACTGCAGTGGTCTTTTAATTTCTTCTTCGATCGAACGAATTACACCAGTTTTCCAGCCTGTGTTAGTGATGGTACCATCGCATCCAATTACGTCAAGCTCATCTAGCGAAAAATTTGATTCTTTCAAGTAATCCAATATAGCACTTTCAATGTCCTTTGAAGTTCCAGTAGTTGGTGATACATGGCCAACATAAATTGAGCCAGGTTCTTTAATGATTGAGTAGTGTTCCTCTTTTGCCGTTCTTCTGAAGCATTTGTTGTTTACTTTATCAATTTTCAAAGTATTATCCTTTCGGCCATCAAAGTATAGCCCTTGTATCACGTTTGGCTCTTTTTTGATCATATCTTGGAGATTTGATCTGAATGAATCGTTATCCCTCCTAACCTTGTTTTTATCTATTATGAGGGAAGCATTCTCTTTCGTTGCAAGACCAAGGTCATGCAGTACACTGGAGGCAATAGCAGCTGTTGCCCTGTCCGAAACACCAAATCGGTCACTGGCCAATGCGGTATTTTTCAATTGTACCCGCATTTGCCACGGCTGTTTGCTCGGAATACAGTGTTCATCGGAGAACTGTCAGACTCTTCCTCTTCCATTGAGCTTTCGTCTGAACCTATTCTTGGTTTCGTTGCATCCTTAGAGCATGAAGGCTGCGAATGTGAAACTAATTTAATGTTAGACGACACAACCTGATTTTGTATTGCCTTACGTTGCAGTCTGTTGGTAATTTTTTTCGACTCCTTCTTGTCTAAATTTCTAATTTTTCCTAGTCCAAGATTTCTTTGGAAATACATAAACTTAAGTTCAAGCACCGGAATTTTTTTATCTTTTTCACATTTACATGAAATTGATAAAGGGCACTCACAAATCTCAGGGACCTTTTTGCAGTTACAGTAGTACGTTATTTTACATTTACATGCAGATACATCAAAAATTGATAAATCCTGATGCTTGAATTCCTCAATTGTCTGTTTGTACTTGTCTTTTTCCTTGTCACCCTTAAAGGATTTCATAAGATTACGGTACCTATTGTGGTATGAATTTATCAATTGAACAATTCTGTATGGCGTCACTGTTGGTATTGATGCTTTGTCAAAGACGGCTTTTACTTTTGGAGCGATAATATTAGATATCTGAGAGAAACTAACAGGCTTGTTACTTTCTAATGCTAGGATGTACTGTTCGTGGAAACAGCTATTAAGGACATCTTTGTAAGTTGGAAGCTTACTCACAGGCAATTCCCTTTGGCAGCCAAACAATAGACAGTCAAAATCACTGCGAGTTATTTTCTTGGCAACAGCCATAACGCACGCCAATGTAAACTTAAACTTCACTCACAAAACTATAAACTTAATTTACACCATCAACTCACAGCGACTACACGTCAGACTAAAAGCGTCTGCAGACGTAAACTGCCGAGTAACAGAGAACATAAACGTCGCGTTGGTTTCCCCGTGCAGTGCATTGTGGGTGGAGAGAGTATGGGTGGGGGGAGCCCGAACGCACAGTCGTAATCTGCACTTGACTCTATAATATTAATTAATTAATACTTGATTAATAAAATTATACTTTTCAAATTATTTATTGTGCTTTTATAACTCTACTGTAAAAGACTATCACTATAGCAACCCAATATGCAGATATTAAAATGCTTTCAACAAAATTTGAAAATCATGTGATTTTAGTAAAATTTTGAAATTTCAAGTGTAGTGCGCTAGCTGGAGGTTAGATATAATTTTTTTTCTTTGTTGCATTTTGATTACCTATCATAGAGACAAGTTTTTTTCGGTATAGCATTAAAAAAAAAAAATAAAACCTTTTTTCGGCCCACCCTATAGACATGCTGAAAATGCTTTTAGCCCTGTACAAATATTTTAGAGTTTTGTCTGCTAGGAAATTATTTATATGTCTTTAAAAAGAATTAACTTAAATAAAACAAATAAATAAGTACAGTATATTAAAAGAAACACGGAGAACATAAAATTATTTTAAAATGTCTTTAATTGCAATAATTCTAATTGGAATAGAAACTGTAGACTAAAACAGTTCAACTTTTAATAATTAAACTAAATATTTTTGAAAATCTGAATGTTTTACTGCAATTATTTGTTAAAAGTTATGGTTTTGCCGCATCTTATGAACATGTAAGACACATAAACACTAGACAAACCCTAGCCCGCAGGTTAATTATAATTTATACGCCAATACACGTAAATGATTTAACTTTTATGTTTTTACCCCACTAAGTGCCAAAACATACGGGCTCGAATCGCCTTGCCCATACTGAAGGATGCCCATGGTTGCCAGATCTATCTACAATAATAATGAAAACCTACTCTAACAGTGTTGCCAGATACACCATAATCATCAGAGAGAGTGTTCCCATGGCAAAATCATATTCTATGTCAAATCTTTTACTATTCACTTTTAAATTATGTTATTTAGCATAAAATTTCATAGGTGACTGTTTCACATTTTGATTTTTGGTTACATCTTATTCTATGATAAATCCTTTGTTATTATATTTTACACTAGCTAGCCCGATAAGGCTTTGCACGGATAGACAAATCAGGGTTATATGTATATTAACAAAAAATATATTATATCAATAAAACTATAAATTACACTATGCATTTCTTATGGGGAGTTTTAGTAACTTTCATCCCCCCCAAACCTCCCCTAAAATTTAGATTTTTTTAAAACCCTTTCTTATCGAGTACCTAGGGCCCTAGAGGAAGCTACATACCAAATTTCATTCCAATCCATTCAGTGGTTTTGGAGAAATCGTGATTTAGTAACTTAGACCCCCCCCAATTCCTACCTAAAATTTCGAATTTTTTGAAAACCTTTCTTAGTGAGCCCCTATGGCCCTAGAGGAAGCTACATACCAAATTTTATTCCAATCCGTTCAGTATTTTTAGAGAAATCGTGATTTAGTAACTTTAAACCCCCCCAAACCTCCTCTAAAATTTCGAATTTTTTTAAAAACTTTCTTATTGAGCCCCTATGGCCCTAGAGGAAGCTATATACTAAATTTTATTCCAATCCGTTCAGTATTTTTAGAGAAATTGTGATTTAGTAATTTTGAACCCCCCCAAACCTCTTCTAAAATTTCGAATTTTTGAAAAACTTTCTTAGTGAGCCCCTATGGGCCTAGAGGAAGCTACATACCAAATTTTATTCCAATCCGTTCAGTAGTTTTAGAGAAATCGTGATCAGTGAGTCAGTGGATTTGGCTTTTATATATATATACAGTAAATATAATTAATTGATGGTATTACATACAATTACACACATGTTGGTTTACCATGTTGATTTTTTACCCACGCCTAAATTGTACTCTACGATAAAAAAACTGGTACACAGCATCCATGTCAAGTAAATATTTACTCTTCTGTGTTATATACATTACCATTTTTAAATTCCACCCTAGAATGACGTTAAAGTAAGTAGGCGCCTGTGTAAGCAATGTGAAGAGTCCCCAGCTACCTCCCCACTGAGCTACTAATATCATCCTTACAGGCACTGAAGTAGCAATTGCCATCCATGGTACAGGCAGCTAAGAAAACAAACATAACATTTTTATACAGTATTTCGTTGTAAAGGATGTAAAAGATCATCTATGCACAAAGAGCAAATAATTTTGTTTCAACTGAAACCGTATTATTTCACATCTAAGTAATCTATGGAAAATATTCATTAACCTCTTGACGAGTTCGGACGTCATAAGACGTCCTGCATCGTAGTGCCCATTTGAGTAAGGCTCTAGCCATAAAACGCACCCTGGGGAGTAAGAAAAAAATTACATAAAACTAAAAAGATTGAGTTATAAAATAATATTTAAAAATAAATTAAATGAATACGAGAGGTTTTCTAACAAAATTTAGAATTTGTTTAAAGTATGGTAATTTTTGAATCAAGGGTATATACATAACTCAATCTCACATGTAGAACATTTTAACTTCGACCAGAGTTGTATGCATGTACAAGTAACACTTACTTTGCAGCTTCCTTTTTCCCTGACTAATTAGTAGGACGAGTTCTCATAAAATGGCATGCCAGAGTCACAGTGGATTTAGGACTCTGCATATAGGGCGAGAAAAGACATTTATTTGAGTGTGGTGCGCCTCTAATAGTTGTCGGATTAAGTTTAATCTAAACTCCATTAAATACAATTTTGCATTTGGATTTCTTTCTTTAATTTTTAGTCTCTATACGTAATATGAATTCAGAACTCTAACGTCAAATAAATGTAAAAATAATTTGATATACCATCTGGCCTTTTTCTAGTTGAGTCATTGTAGTATATCATCATATTCAATTTGTCTACTGCGCATATTTGCGTTATAGTTTGTCACAGATTTTGGCAAGTTTATTTATAAAAATAACATTCAATGGAGTTACAGAAAATTCTAAATTACTGCACAACAAACAAAAGAAACTAGGTTAGGAGTACGCAACTGAATTCTACGGATAGAGAAGTACAACTGACATTCATTTCATTTTATTTTGTGATACAAAATATGTTTTGGCTAGGTCAAATTACCAAATCTTGCTAACATTTACATTTTTACAAAAACTAATACATGTACATAAATAACTCAAAGATCATGAAATTACAATAATAGTCAATCAATACCGTAACAATAATACAATTAATACAATGAGGCAATAACAAACAACTATCACATTTACAATCGCTAAAATACAACTACTAACATTAACAAAATTATATTTAACAATATAGCCAAAACATGACATGAGGTGGAATGACAAAAAAAGCGCCAAATGGAAGGTTATTTGTAGTACAGTACACATTATTTCCACTGATTTGTAAACAAGCAGAAAACATGTTGTAGTTTAGATTATGAACGTAAGATATCACCACTTATCAGATAATTGACATTGTTCACATTTATGTCAAAAGACGTTAAATGATGACTGTACTCATTTGGGAACAGACGTCACACGACGTCCGTACTACTTTGGGGCAATGCTGTACTCTTCAACAGGTTAAAGGTCTCTTAAAATAAACATTTAGAGACAAATATTTGATTTACTTGGTCTCATTTCAAGATCACTGAACATTTTACTTCAGAACTCAAAATTTTACTGATAATAATCTCCCCTTTAAAATAGTGGACTGTTTGATCACTTTTCCTCAAGATTTCTAGTATCACAAAATGTTCAATTTCGGGGAAATGAAAAAGCCCTTATCTAAAATATTTTAAACTCTAGTGTAAGCATTATGTGAATAGCAACCAGGAGTGTTGTTTAACTGAAGTTATGTAATTATTATAATTATCTTATTTTCTCTGTCCAAATAATAATTAATATTAATACGGCTAACCGGTTTCGGTGAACGTAAGACACCATCTTCACTATAATATGTTACAATTCTTTCACACATTCCAAGCATTCAATACAATCGTCCTCCTCCAGCACCACGCAGATTCAAACAAACAACCATAATATAGATGAGAGACCAACATTTGAAGCTCAACAATTCTGATACTTTTATTTTGTGTTTTAAACACTTTTAAGGGGAGTGCGTAACAAAAAAATTAAAAAAATCTAAATTTCTTTTATTTCTTATTTTATTTATTGAAGTATTCTCATTTAGAAAATATAAGGGTTTTTGGCCTAAATAATTTTAGCTACTAAAAAAATTAAAAACCAAACTAAGTCACGCCTATGAGCTAGTGCTAATTCCTGAACATTACAACACACTAATATATTGTACATTCTGGGATATTATGTTTCTGGTGTTGGCAAACATTGCTAACTCAACTTACGATATAATTGTTTTTCAAAAAGATTTACCAGGACCTGGCATACCCAAATCTCTTAAAAAAGTGCCTGCACCAAAGAACAGAAACCCCAAACGAGAGTTTTAACAACATGGTGTGGACAAAAATTCCCAAATTTTTTTTGTGAGACCTTGACACTTTCAGATTAGGTGAATATTCTGTGTTGAGCTTCAATGATGGATGTTTAAGTAAATTGGCCATTTACAAACTCATAGGCTCCTAAGCAGAAAACACGCTCATTTTATGAATGTAAAAAGCCAACAAAGCGGCCAAAAACATGACCCGAGCAGCCAGGATTGCCAGAAGTAAAAGGAAAATAGACCTGGAGGGAGAAGAGAAGCAGGCAGAGGGTCCAGACTATGGTGCGGGATGTTTTAACGATGCCACACTCATTCTTGATAAGATTTGACCTTTAACGGTAGTTTCTAAAAACTTAAGTTTTCATTGATGCAGATACATTTTTCTCAGGAACTATTAAAGATAGAAGAATGATTTTTTTTTGGTCATACTTTACACTGTTTTCTACAAACACATGCAAAGTCAAGGCCGTATGTAAACATTTTTACACATTACCCTAGTGTAAAAATTGTAGATTCTGTAAAAAAAGGGTTTTTTTCTAATAAATATAAATGTATGGTCCAGTTCTTGAAAAATAGTCAAATAGCATGTGTTTGCAAAAGGTGTATATAATGTAGTGTTAAAATTTCAAATTTTAAAAAGTAAAAGTGCTACATGCACTTTTACTTTTTAATATGTGCCTTTGCAAAATTGTAATGTTGTATACTATACTTCACTATACTATTTGTTGTTTTCTTTGGCGAGTATTATAACTTTTATGCTTGGAATGTGTGAAAGAATTGCAATACATTTTTGTGAAGATCTGATGATTATGACTTAGGTTCCCCGAAACCGATTATCGGTGTTAATAATAAGGATTGTTTGGACGAGAAAATAAGGTAATTAATTAATCATATTATATTACTTCTCAAATGTGCTTTTTGAGGCAACGACATATCTCCCTTAATTATTCATCAAAATTAATGATTCAAACATCATTTTAAAGCTTTTGTTTCCCGTTATTGATGAAAAATAGACAAATAGTTTCAAATTAATGTTTTTGTTAAAAATATAGATTGAAAAATCTTTCATATGAAAGTTCATATGATTTCTATCGAAAGGTGCTATCTATTAATAATTGTTTACATTCTATAAGCAAGTGTAATCTATCACGCAAATCAATCAAATTAAATCAACGTAAAGCGTTATAAATTGTTATTTATAAACAAATTTAAATCAGGTAAATACTCCTAACTTGTGAAATATTTGAACGGATCAGCTATTTATAACTGTAGTACAATGAAAGACAAGTGGGACACCAAATTAAAGGTTTTTAGAGCTGATTGTTTATCCACCTGTGCGCAAAATAAGTTTTCACCAGGCGCCATTTTGAAACGGTTAGAGATAAAGTCAAACTTTAAATGCAAAATATGTTTTAAAGACCTTTTCAATGATGTGCTTCACGACTAACGTTGCTATTTGAAGTTTTTAAGTTTTAATCTATTTTTCTTTCCAAAATTGGATGTATTTTTAAATTTTTTTAATTTTTGAGTAAGAGGCAACTTAAGTACATTTCTGGAAAGGGTATCTTCTCATGATCTAGGATAAAAATTTGGTTTATGTAGGCTATGTTATGTGCAGGGCCAGCGCAAGGATCATGCGGAACATGCTGACGCATGTGGTGCCGCTAGGCGCCGACGCGCAAGCGAAGCCGGCGTTGGCGGCGCGGTGGCGTGGCGACAACAATTTCAAGACCAAGGCGCCTTCAGAATTTTACCCGAAAATATTTTTTGCACCGAAAAATATTTGCCTAAAGACGTGGCCGCCCTTTTCGGGTTTTAAAAGAAACTCCCTATTTCTGTTTAGAGCTTTTTTAGGGACAGACAGATACCGCTATAGTTCATCATCCTTTCAGAGTCGGCGCCCTTTAGTTTCAGTGAAAAATTCGCCCCCTCCCCCCTAAAGTCGCGATCTCCCCGACTGCCCTTTTCGGGAATTAAAAGAAATGCCATATTTATTTTTATCACCTCTTTATGGACACAAAAGACCACATGCACAAGTTTAGAGCGCCATTCTTTCGAAATCGGCGCCCTTTGGTTTCAGTGAAAAATTCGCCCTCTTAAAGATGCGGAAACGCCCTATTTCTTTTTGGCACCTCTTTATGGATAGACAAGATCAGGAATACGTACAACAGTATTGTACAGGGCGCCATCCTTTCGAAATCGGCGCCCTTTGGTTTCAGTGAAAAATTCGCCCTCCTAAAGACGAGACCGCAGTACATTCTATACTAACTTCACTAACATTTTTAATAAAGTAATAATTATGCCTCAATAACAACAGTATAACATCTATTTATAGCCCGATTTGAAAATTGCCACGACCTTTTCTAGTACTTTTGAAGAAGGGTGGTAAAAGGTGGTAATTTTGGTAAAATTGTTGCTCTATGTTATATTTAAATTTGATTTTATATAATTAAATCATTTCAATTGGTATGCATTTGATAATGAACCCATCAACCTTGTTATTGCAATAAGGAGATATATAATTATATATACATATATAGAGGCGGGGGGTTGTTGTGTATAGAGGGGGGCGCCAAAAATGACTCTCGCATGTTCAAGAAAAACCCCTTGCACCGGCCCTGGTTATGTGGTAACTATAAAACTAACTGTAAAACACTACTTTTTGGACATTTTGGAACACCCTGAAAAGGTGTTAAGTAAGTTAAGTTAAAACTTTTTTCCAAAATGATCAGTGACAGAGATCTATAAAATGAGGTGTCACTCGACCTTTACATTTGAAAATTTTCAAAAATTGACCCCTACCCCCAAAAAAGCACTTTTGGGTAATTTTTGAGATTTGGAAACATTTTTACTGAATTCTCTATGGTTGAAATAGGGAGTGTTTAAGCTAAAACGGAGGCTGTAGCTCATTTGGTTCAATCGCTATACAAGGGTTGTCTGATTCACCCTGTATATACAGATCAAAGACTTTAGCTGTGCACACAACCAGGCACCTACTACACGTGCATAAAACATAGAGTGGACGTTGGCCGGATTGCATTGACTAGCTATTATGCCCAGTGAGTCACCCAATGTTTGTAGAAAAGAAGAAGAGAAAACTCTCCCCCCCACGTCCACTACGGGTACCTGATTCCCGCGCGCACAGCCAAAGTCCTCGATCTGTACACTGGTCATACTCCAACAATAAAATGGTGGGAAAACTCATATTTAAATTTTGCATGGCCCTCTTTTTTATAAAAAATGGAAACTCACGAAGAAAACAAATAAATTTATAGGTTATTTATTTCATTCTTGGAAAATACAATCAGTAAATAATTATTGTTATGATGGTTTAAAACTAATAATGCTTTTGATGTTGGCTTGAAATAAAAAATAACCAAAACTTTTGGGACAGTAATAAAACATTTCCAATCAGATTCTTTAGGTACGAAATAGTGGGGTTGCAGTTGGAACCAAGTTGTCTAAACTCAATCGTTGTTCCCTCTCTATTCGTACCTTATGGTGGTTTATTACAAGAGTTTTGTTGTCAATTTCATGTCATGATAAAAATCGCATACAATACAACCACTAAAACATTGGCGCAAGCAAATAGTAATAACACTGAATAAAGTATTAATAGCAAATGACATTGATTACTTGAAACAGCTGAACTAAAATGTATGAGGTAATGGGTGTCAATCGTTAAAAGGGAAGAAATGAATAGGGTTTTGAAATTTCCAGTAAGCCTCACAGACGAATGATGTGACTTATAGGTTAGTTATAATGTTACCATACTTTACCTTTTCCTTTGCAACAGTTTGACCAAGGCTTTTTTCAATATAACTTCTTTCAGTTTCAGAGATGTGTGGATGTTGGCCGGGAGTATCATATACAAGTATCCACCAAAATATAAACCAAACGACCCCAATGGTTCCAGTAATGTAGAATACAGCTTCCCAAGAAAAAGTGCTCAATATGAAACCACATAATGGATAAGTGATGGCCACGCCTACAGAGCTGCCTAGAAGTCATACATTGTGTATTTTACTTGTCTGTGTACCAAAGTTAATTACATCAGTTATTAATAAATTACATATACTAACGAAGGTAGGTATTTCGTAAAATTAAATTTTAATTAAATAATAACAATTTTTCATACTTTCGAGGAGTGTAATAATTGACCTACATTACATCCCATGTGACTATGCGATTAAAAAAATTCTCCTCTTCCAGTTTCGATACACAGATTTTTTTGTGAAACAAGATTCTCTGTAATGATATCCACATCTGATTTTATCGAAAATTAACCGCGATAAGGTCATGAACTGCACAGATGTGAGACTTTATCTTGAGCATCGATCATGACTTTCTTTTTTCACATTTTCTCGTCCATCCTTAAACTTATTGTCCCAGTCAAACATTTGGGTTCGAGGCAGTGTAGTGTCCCTTTCAACTGAGTCAAAACTTCCGATGGTTTAATGTCTTCTTTTGTTAAATCTTTATCATAATCTGTTGTGCAAAGAGGGAAGCTTTTGCTGGCTCATGGCTGAACCGAAAAAGGAATAAACTACTCATACCACATTGACCTTGCTCAGGATTGCCTGAGGTGACGACGAGCAAAAGTTCGGTTCATATTTGACTCACCTTCATAAGTTGTATAGGCCTACTTAATAATTCACACCATAGTCAGGGTTTGCATACAACTGTTTCGCTTGCTAAATGGTTACTTCTTTAGAGTAGAAAGTAAATGGATAATTAATGGGTTAAGTATGTTAAGGCTAGATGTTTTAAAAATTATTTGAATTGTGACTGCATAGTTTTTTAAAGGATATCTTGATTAATTACTAATTAATTAGCTTGTTTTGAGGTGATGCTGACGAACAATCCTTAATTAAATATAGTTTATATGACGCGTTTAGACTATCTGTCAGTCATTTTCAAATATATGTAAAAAACACACATTATAATACTTTAAACAACACAAATAAGTTCACATTTAAAATTGTACATATACAGGCGATGCGCATTGTCGGTGATTGTTCTCGAAAGCACTTGATCGTCAATTGATAAGATAATTATTAACAATCTAGTTGGGGTATAAGCATAATAAAATTGATATCTTGATGTTGGGCATAATCTTGTATAGATCAACCCTATTATAAAATGTTAAATTTAAGTTCAAAATTGACAACTATCTTTATTATTATTCCTGAGAAGTTAAGTAACAATAATTCATATTAAGGCAAATATAAATACTATAACATACTTTTACATACCAGCTGATTACTTATTAAGATTGTTAATTATTCTTCTCGCTGATATCTCACCAAAATATGCTGACACAAATTTGCTTCTCTCATCCGGTGGAACCCATTGGGCTGTTAGATGCTGCATTGAAGGCCATGCAACTCCCTGTCCAGAAAAATTCAACAGTCTATTTATAATAATTTTGTATGTTCTTACAATAAATACATTTTGAGACTATTGATAAACTTTAGAGAGAGACTATGTGTGCAAAGGATTTGTCATAATTAGAGAAGAATTATTTGTAAACCAGATTAGAAAGTACTTCCGTACAGGCATTAAGGCCTAGACACACAGAATCCGGGCTGCGGTAACAGGCAGGACGCTGCGAAAACCAAAGAGGTCACTTGCTTTTTGTCGGTCGAAGAGTGACATGTGCAATTAATTGTTCTTCTGATGCAGAGGAAATTAGCTTTATTTACTTTTATGAGAAAGTCCAAGAAGCGGAAGTGGTTTCACTAAATAAATTTGCAACAAGAACAATCAGGCGAATATCACAGATTATGTCTAAGAGTTCAATGTTTCCTATTTTTCTGCCTTTTAATAGTCACTATGTCCTCGATCATTCAGAATGGGTTTTCTCTAACCTCTTAAATTAGCCCTTCCATATCAATTTCATTAAAGAATGCATTACACGAGACAGGCGACAATCTGGAAACACAACTCATCGGTGTCCGTCGCATCCTTATTGAGATCGTATTGTTGACCGTGCGTGTGTGTGTGAGAGACAGAAGTGATGTAATAGTACGAAAAACAGATTGGCGTCTAGGTCGCTGCAGGTAGAGTTTGCAGAAAGTGGTTGCAGCTTGCATTCTGTGTGCCAAGGCCTTTAGTAAACATATAAACAAGCTAAAATCAAAAACATTTAAATAGACTGAAGTGATGTAATAGTACGAAATACAGATTGGCGTCTAGGTCGCTGCAGGTAGAGTTTGCAGAAAGTGGTTGCAGCTTGCATTCTGTGTGCCAAGGCCTTTAGTAAACATATAAACAAGCTAAAATCAAAAACATTTAGATAGACTGAAGTGATGTAATAGTACGAAATACAGATTGGCGTCTAGGTCGCTGCAGGTAGAGTTTGCAGAAAGTGGTTGCAGCTTGCATTCTGTGTGCCAAGGCCTTCAGTAAACATATAAACAAGCTAAAATCAAAAACATTTAGATAGACTGAAGTGATGTAATAGTACGAAATACAGATTGGTGTCTAGGTCGCTGCAGGCCTAGATAGACACCACATTTAGATAGACTGAAGTCCTCTGCACTAATAAAGTCCGAATGCCTTTGTCCTTTATTTTTATTAAAGTATTCTTATTTTAAAACTGAAAATAATCTTATGAAGTTTTTAAATGAATTGTTTGATTCTTAAACAAATCATAAAATAAGCTTGTTTTTAGACAGGCAAGCTTCAAACACTATTTTGTCTTAATACACCGGAGTTTTAAAAATAAGTTATAATTACAAATTATTGTGGACAATTTAGCTATTAATTCTTAGTGTAGAGAAATCGGACAAAAAGATAGCATACCTTCTAAAAAATTCGGGTAAAGTAAAATTTTAATTCTGAAAATGTGATTTAAACAAAATGCTAAAATTCCCCATCAATCCCAGTGTTGCTAAAAGCTTCACTCAGGATCAAAGATTAAAAAAGAAAACACAGTTTTTCGTGAATACCGTACCTTGTTAATGTCCACTTTGATGGAAAAACTATTCATCATCAAATTAGTGTGGTAGGAAATTTCCTTCGAAAAAATACAGTAATATAAATTTTATTCATAGAAGTAACTTTTTTAAGATAATAAAGTCTACAAAGTCCTTACAAACAATGTGCACAGCGGCATTTATAGGTAATTGGACTTTGAATATGACTTAAATATCGGGTAATTTACTTGTTTATTCGTTATGTTGTAAACATTTTATGCTGTACATTTCCCAGCAAGGGTTAATTTAAAACTTTGTAACTTTGGGTTAGTTTAAAAGAGTAAAATTATTATGACTTTAAAAACAAAACACACACCTTACATTTTTTGACTGTAAATAGAATTATGCTTGATCTCAATAATGTTTGTAATGAGTTACTCAGTCTGATAATTCAATAACACCAAACAAGTGGGATAACCAATATCCAGTACAATAAGACGCACTTTGTGGCCAGTAATCTTTATGAAGATTTTAAAATTGAATCTAAAAATTACTGATAATATTGGAAAACAAAAATTGTTAATACGAAAGCCAATAGAAACTATAGACAGTCAATAGAAAAATGTAACCTTATATCTGATTTTACTGAACAGTTCTAGTTGTTTTGCTGGGACTGTGGTAGTGTTGCACAGTACCCTAATTTGCCAACCCTCCATTTCGTTTCTAAGATGAGCATGAAAACAATTTCTGTTGTTTTTAGTGAACAAACATGTTAATCCGAAGACTACACAAGCATAAGTCAAAGGTTTGTATATAAAGTGATGTAGTTTGGGTTATATTGGCAGCTGGTACAAGTAAAAAGCTTGAAGCAAGTGAGAAGTTTCATGTTTTTCAAGATAAGTAGGGTAGACTAATTTATAATTGTTTTTTGAAGTACTTCAAAACCAGTTCATTTGCTCTGACATGAATCAGTTGCTGTTTTGAAATTGTACACCTAAGTGCCAGGGGATTTGCAATTGATTGATTTACAATGTGACTCCGTTTGAAGAAAACAAAATTAATCTTTTTTAACATTATATAAATATTTTTTCAATACATATTTTCAAAAATTTGACTGTATGCCTAAACCTAAAGACTTGATTAACAGACGATCATCTTGCAAACACGTTCTTTGTTTGCACGTGAAAAATAAGTCTAAAAAAGGAAGGTTATCAACAATTTAACTGATTCTGTGTAGTTATAACTTAATTTTGCTGTAAAAAATTGTTAAACTATTATGATTTTCATTATTTTATTTGTAGTAGTTCCAATTTTTAATATAATACATTTATCCACATCAATATTTACAGATATTAGTAAATTTATATTACTATATATATTTCATTTATAATACATAACCCCACCTTGATCAAAAAAGTGTTGAAATACTGGCTCTTGACAAAACAAGTTTAAGACAGCTGTGCTAGAGCATTGGCAAAGAAATTTAATGCTGGTGATTATTAACAATGCCTCACATTTGCATTATCAATGCTGAATATGTTTGAAGAACATGGTAATTGAAGGAGTGATGAAGCCTATTTGCATTTAAACGGAGCTGTAAATAAACAGAACTATTGATACTGGTTCAGAAAATCGCCAATCCTAAAGACACATTTGGCATGTCGTAGGAACATGTGGGATTTTTACCAATTTTTGTTTGAAGAAGATGTAAACCCTATATAACCGCTAATTCTGTTCACTACTTATGTAAATAATGTGTTCAACTATTTTTTTCAACCCAAACTTCAAAGAAGAAAATGTAACAGTTAGTTGTAAGGTTTCCAGCAAGACCATATATTTTACAACTCATACAGATTGGGTTATTTCTCGCTTTAGACTACTAAGTTTAAACTAATAAGTTCATGTCAACTCGTTTACCTAATAATTGTAATTTTTATTTGTGTGGCCACATGATAATTTTTATCTTAAACCACATGATGTGTACATAGATAAACAACACTTACTGGAAGAAATAAAGGTTATAATAACAATCCAAATCAACAAAAAAGCAGAGAAACGGTGGAGGTACATTTATAAAAACGGCTTCAAACCGTGAAAATGGTTTGTGAATTTAGTCATAATTTTAGTCGGTATGTAGTTTTCCCGAAATTTACTTTTCAAAATGTCATTTAACTTGTAGCTTTATTTCAATGTCAATCAATAATCAATTTCTAAGCTAAAATTCAATGGAGCTTGGTAATGTTTTGTTTTAAACCAACCATTTCTCGAAGTCCACCCTTTTGTATCAAACAAAAGTTAACTTTATCACAATGATACTTTGAATGATGGTGCAGACGAGCTGCACATTTTAAGATTGTTTCAACGTTCCTTGCGGTCTAACATTCATACTACTACTTACAACACCAGTACTTAAACCAAACATATATAATATGTACGCTTCACTTTTAATTAAATAATAAAAATTGCACATGTTATGATTTGAGATGTGTAATAAAGATATGTTTTAGTATATTAGGTGTTAGAGTTAGTGTTTTGATGTAAAGGTATTGACCAGCAAAATAGACTAGGAAGTTTAATATTAATGCGTAAATAGTAGCAAGGTCGCTTGATAGGTCATTTAACGCGGAACAAAACAAATGCTACGAAAGCAGCGGTTGTTTTGTTTAAGATGACAACAAGGAAGCTAGACG
>JAGFPH010000073.1:484224-496365 GCA_018207615.1 Philaenus spumarius
GTGTGCAGTTTTTGAGCTATATCGTTCAAAAGGTAATTAAATTTACTACAATCCTGGGCAAAAGTAATTCAGGTACAGTCCCCGGAACAAGGAACAAAATTGATAGTAAGCTCCAAATAAATAATTTTGTTATTATCCATGACAGTTTTAGCTCAATTTTTCCCACTCATAAGCCCGTGTGCAATTATTGAGCTATATCGTTCGAAAGGTAATTAAAGTTACTACAATCCTGTGCAAAAGTTATTCAGGTAAAGTCCTCGGAACAAGGAAATAAATTGATACGAAGCTAAATGATTTTTTCACTATCCGTGTAAGGTTTTTGCTCAATTTCTCCCACTCATAAGCCCATGTCCAATTTTGAGCTATATCGGTCTAAAGGTAATTAAGTTTACTACAATCCTGTGCAAAGGTAATTCAGGTACAGTCGCCGGAACAAAGAACAAAATTGATACGAAGCTCCAAACAAATGATTTTGTCACTATCAGTGTAAGATTTTTGCACAATTTCTCCCACTCATAAGCCCGTGTGCAGTTTTTGTGCTATATCGTTCGAAGGGTAATTATATTTAATACAATCCTGTGCAAAGGTAATTCAGGTACAGTCCCCGGAACAAAGAACAAAATTGATAGGAAGCTCCTGATAAATGATTTCTTCACTATATCTGTGTAAAGTTTTTGCTCAATTTCTCCCACTCATAAGCCCGGTGCCATTTTTGAGTTATATTGTTCGAAAGGTAATTAAATTTACTACAATCCTGTGCAAAGGTAATTCAGGTACCATCCCCGGAACAAAGAACAAAACTGATAGAAATCTCCTGATAAATGATTTTTGTATTATCAATGTAAGGTAATTACACAATTTCTCCCACTCATAAACCCAAGTGCAATTTGTGAGCTATATCGTTCGAAAGACAATTAAATTTACTATAATCCTGTGCAAAGATATATTTGGAACAATTTCCGCAACAAGGAACAAAATGCATAGGAATCTCTCATTATATAATACTAGGTATTCCCTGATAAGAAAATTCGGCTATAGTAATGCGGCAGTGCTGCTTACGGGTTTTTTATTTACTTATACATAGAACATAAAAGGAGACCCGAGTGATTTTATTTTAAGCAATGAATCGCGATATAAAAAAGATTTGCAAAAAATTAAAAGTGATCTTACAGTGAAATAATGAACTTCTAAATCAACTCTTTGATAATTCAAAGCACTTTTCTTTTTTTGATTGTATAATTATTTATAAACCTAAAATGTGTTCTAACCTTAAATGTTTTACAAATGAAAAGTAATGACTTTCTTGTTAGCCCTCAACTTAGCTTACATAATTTAACCTTGTGAACTTTACCTGATGCCATGACATTGAAATGAAACCGGCTTTGCTCAAAACACTACTGAATCTAACAAGATAAATTTCAGCTAATTGATAACCTTATCACGCTAAAGTTGTATCTCTTAACATAAGCTTATATAGTCGCTCTCAATGTAATATATTATTGTTTAAATTACTTCATCTCTAACAAACATTATTTCTTGATGTTTCTCCTTTTGTTTTGAATTGTGTTTTTTAACATTTTTTGATTCATACATTTTTAATTTATATGTTTAAATAATTTTTAAGTTCCTATACAGTTTTTAAATGGAAAACCCACTCTCACTAACTGATCACAGTATCTCAAAAATCATACCTCCTGCGAACGTGAAATTTGGTACACATATTGCTCATAGGCGCTAGAGGCGCACCAAGACAGGGTTTTAAAATATTTGGCTTTTAAGGGTTGAAACAACCCCTAAAACAATAAATATGGTTTGCTATACTTTCCTTAAAGCTAGAAGGTTTAAATTTTGTACATTTATTTCTTATAAGATGCGTGTAAAAAGAAACCACTTTTATATTTTGTTACATGCTATGAAAGGGTAAAATTGTAATAACAATCCCTAAAAACAATAAATATTAATTTGTAGTCTTTCTTTGAAGCTAGAGATCTGAAATGTGATAAATTATTTCTTATAAGATTCATATAAAAAATAGACCAGTTTTACATTTTGTCACGTTCTGCTAAGGGGTGAAAATATAGAACAACCTCTAAAACAATAAATGTAAATTGTTGTACTTTCCTTAAAGCTAGAGAGCTGAAACTTTTTATATTTATTTCTTACAAGATACATATAAAAAATAAACCAGTTGCACATTTTGTTACATGTTGCTAAGGGGTGAAAATGTGACAACCCTTAAAAACAAGGTTGTATTTATCGGTTTCTAAGAACAAAGTTGACAAATATTTGGCCTCTCTTTTAAAAGATGACTTATTCTGTATTTTTGGTGGTTTTAAAATTTTATTAAATAAACAGCCATTTCTCTAGTATGACGGCCAACATTCAAACTTCGAATTTGTATGTCTATTTTGAACTCTGTTTTTAGATTTTATAAATAATTTTAAGCCTTGTTAGCTAATTTCCATAGGAAAGACTTTTATGGTGAGACATACGGTCGGGAATGTCAAATAAGCACCGATCATGGTCCCCAAAACATGTTTTCGGGAGTAATTAAAAATTGTATATGCGTATATATACGGCGTGTGAGTGTAGTTATATGTTCGCACTCCAACGGCTGCATTCTACGTCCGATTTGGTCCAAATTCGGATTACACATAGGTCTTATAAGTCGCTCGGATGAGTTCGTTAGCCAAAAATCCAACAACCGGAAGCACGCTTTTTAACTGTAAGTAACAATCTGATTTTTCATAATAAAATGAAAGTTTATTTTAAGTTTAATCTAACAAAATACATATAACCGATTATTCCGACCATTTTGTTATTTTACACGACCTTAAACCCAGTCTGATTCCCCCAAAATCAATCAAAACGTAAAATACCATAAATAGTACCAGGTTCAAATTCACGTAGATGAATTTTACCGTGGGGGGGGGGGGAGCTTCTAATCCGAGGTGAGGTCTAAACTCGCAAAACAATAAAGCTTATTTAGCGCCTTCGAGCGGAGACCAATTTCCCAAATAGTAAGTTGAAACCCTAAAACATAATTTCGGAAATTAGCTCAACTCACGTCAGCAGTTTAACTGCGTAATCAAATTATTTATTTTTTACGTATCTTTGATAAACCCATTCATTTTCTAATAAATTGAAAAATATAAAGCAATAATTCCCATTCAAAAATATGTTTGCAGTTATAAGTCACACCATAGAAAGTACACATTTAATAAACATTAAAGGTTTCAGATTTTTGGGGGAAATTCGAAAATGAACTACAAAACTTGATATAGCACTAGCGAATTTCCCACTACTTACAGACAAAGAAACGTTGTTGGTATGTGTATTTTCAGTTTTATAACTCGGGTACCGGTTATCCGGTTATTATTTCTTCTTTATTTGTGACTTTCTTTAGGAAAGATGAGCTATTGCAGTGACCCTTAAGATCGGTAGAAGAAAATGACCACCAACAATGATACCCAGAACACGTTTTGGGGTGTCATTAAAAATTATATAAATACGTATAAATGTGTTCGAACTCTAGCGGCTACATTTAAAGTCCGATTTTTTCCAAATTTGGTACACACGTTGGTTGTCAACGTCGCTCGGACAAGTTCTTTATCCAAAAAAATCCAACAACAGGAAGCATGTTTTTTGACAGGAAGTAACTACTTTTTTAGACTTTTCGTACGAGAATGGAACTTTCTTATAGTGTTATAAAACAATACGTGTAGAATAATATTCAGAAAATTTAGTTTTTTGAATATCTTATAGCTTCGCTTGATTCCCCCAAAATCGATCAAATCTTAAAATACCAAAAAAGTACCCGGTTCAAATCACATGGGGGATTTTACCATGGGGCATCTTCTGATCCGTGGCCCGACAGCCGAGGCCTCAAGGACGAGGTGCAAACACGTAAAGCAAGTTTTTCCACTGCGAGTGGAACGAAGCAGCGGGTGAGTCAGCTTAGGCATAAAAAATTCTACTAGTATATTTCGTACACGCATCCGCCTATTTAGCGGCTACATGAGTAGAACAATTTCCTAAATTGTTGGTTGAAACAGTAAAACATATAAATTCTAATTTTTGAAATTCGCTAAACTTACGACAGTGGTTAAGCTGCGTGAACAAATTATTTTCTATTCGCAACAATTTATTGTGATGTCACCCACGCATTTTTATATTCAATGAAATTGTCCAGTGTTTTGTCGTAGTAAGACTTGATCAACTGATTGCTAAGCTGTAACTGAAGTGTACGTAATAGTCACAAAGCTGGTTGCCATAGCGACCGGCATAGGGTGTTTAAATTTAAATATCTAAGTCGTCTTTGTTTTGGGCGGGTTGTCAGGTATTAATCTCATAGATGGAGACGTGTCGGCTCAAAGCTTTGATGTTGGCCGTTTTGAGGTCATTATGGAAATGAGGGGTAGAGGGGGCATGACGCTTTCTACGAATGTTGTATTCGATTCAAATGGAAATGTTTAGGAAAAGTAAATGTCGTAGGAAATTAAAATAATAATGTGTTTGTCGGCCACCTTCAATCATCCAAAAAAACATTACTCAGATGAAAAAATGTTGGTGAATTTTCTGGAGTGTATAAACGTATACAGTGGCGTAAGTAACACCCCAACTACCCCCGCGATGCGGGGAGGCGTGGCAGGTCAAGGGGCGCCGTGACCAGGGCACATAAAAGATATATAGAAGAATTAAAAAAATGTCCATCTTAATAAAACCACGGATCATAAGTCTAAAACCGTAATCATTATGGTTAAGAAATCTGTTTACTAGCAGCTAACAATAACGCCTGCTAAACATGAGTAATTAATAAGCGAACTATTTGCTTCTCCATCAAACAAAATGTATTTCATTGATGTAAATGTATAACCACCAGGGCAAATGTATACGGTATCCGCGTTTGGGTTATATTGGATCGCATTTGACGCTTGTCACAGGGCGACTTTTTGTAACATACGTAAATGAATGGATTAGCGCATATTGGTAACACGATGCTAAGCACCGCGACCCGCGTGGCACGACAAACATGTAGCACAGTGGCAGTTACACAGTTTCCCGCACCACACGTCTCACGAGTTCAGTAATCTACTAGTGCTCAAAAGTTTTAGTGTCTAGTTGTGCATTTTCCATTATTACATTTTTCAGATATTGACCCAGGAAAAGCTGAGAGAGGCCTAAATGTAGAAAATAAAATTGAATTTTTTTTAATAATTAAGCTGAATTTTCAATAAACATTTAAAAAAGTAATTTTTAATAAAATAATTACTATCATAAAATACTTTTTAATAAATATATTATATGTCCTCTGAATTGTTTATAAATATATTTTGTTAATGAACGAAAACTGTGTTATATGTTATGTTCTCTGCATTTATAATATGAAATAATTTTTAATCAAGTATTTGGCGTTTGACATTAACCCCGTAAAAGTTTTAAAAAAATATGTCTTCATAAAATCATAAACTAACAAGTGAAAATGTTTACGGTATGAACATAGAAAGGACAATATTATATGTATCATCCCTTGCACTTCTGTGAGTTTCAGTTCATCCGGAAGTAGTTAGTAAAAACAGCAAGTAATTCTGGTAATTCTGAAGTCATTTTAAATTAGGTTAGATCTGATAAACATAGTTTTATCCATGAATCATTCATTTTAAACATCTAAAAAATAAAATGAAGTAAAACACACATGCCTACTGGGCGAGATTTGAGAGCAACTGCGTTAATACCTTAACACGAAGCGTATGGCGCGGTCGTGTCATATCATCTCTCACTCGTCCCAATATGAGCCTAGCCTTAATGATGTGTGCGTAGTGTGTATCAACGTGATAGACAAAGTATAATCACCCCCTTTAAAGTATAAACCCGCCCTCATGCTATCGACCATAGGCCACGTGATAACCGACAAGTATTTTCACTTGAAAAAAAAGAAGAGGTTTTAAATAAATGTAGGTAGCCTATAACAACTTATATATGATTTTTGTAAATAATAAACCTTGATGTTTGGTTTTTAAAGTTGCAGTCTTTCTTTCCCTTTTAAAGATGATAAATTAGCTGTTAAAACTTAAAGCTTGCATGTTCTTTTCAGTATGATACTTTATAACATTTTCATATTTAATTACAATGCTACCAACAGATAGTTTGGTCGTGTAAAGAATGTCCTGTACTTAAATTAATGTCTAATTACTACCAGGTAGTAATTACATAAAACATCGTGGGGTGAGATTGCTTATGGGTGGAGAGGGATCATCTAGAGCCGAGAAGTTGCGACTTGGTTTTTTTTTTTTTTTTTTTTAGGGGGCGCCATTCTTTTACCTGCGGGGGGCGCCAATGTATACATAGTATCTTGTGGCTGAAAATATATCTTTCGCTAACAAAATAATAGGACAAAAACTACTGAACCAATTTTGTTAAAAAATATCCTATATCTCTGCTGGCCAGGTAACTCATACAATAATTCGATCATGCAGCTCAATCGCTGATGTAATTTTAGCGAATTTCGAAAATAAAATTTAAATGTTTTAAGGGTTTCAACCAACAATTTGGGAAGTTAGTCTACTCCCGAAGGCACTGCCTGTGCGTACCACGGCGTCATATGGCGTGTTTGGTCTCACAGCGCACATACTGGTACCACGGTGCTAGGGAGACCTGCTGGAGGTTTAGGCCTTCAGTATCCTAGCAACTGAGGTTGGACTAGTGGGGGCAGTGTCACTGTTAGATTTTAAACACAAAATAATTAAAGGCAATTACTAGACGGAAAAGTGTGAGGCCTTGAATTATTTGTTTTGGAAAACCACCAATGACTAAATCTGTAGAAGGGGCCAAGGAGATGGGGTTGTCCCATTCCCAGGAGTATAGTAGAGTTGGGCCTAACAAACCCTTCAAGGACACTTTACTCAAGACCGTCCGTGGGGTTACGTCCAACTCTGCAAGGAAGGACGTGACCATAAACATGGTGATGAATCATGTCCTGCACGAGGTGGCCCTGCTAATACTGAACATGGCGGATCTAGACTGGGAGCTAAACTTCCACGGAAGGGACGGTTGTAGTGTACAGCCGCTGGGAGTAGTGACCCCACCAAGTCCCTAACTCAGAAATACACTCAATCACTTACACATACGCATGCATCCACACAAACCATGACAACTTAGATATGTCACACAGCACAAAAACTGATCGGGCTGTTTCCATTTGCCTGAGCGAGCCTCTGCACTTTGTCGGTACCCAGAGGGTACAGTGGGAAAACCGGAAAGGCACACCGGGCTGCCAGGTAGTACAGGGGCCCGACTCAGCCTAACCAGCATGAGTTGGCTGCCCTATCAACTAGAGAAAATCTCGCCTCTGCTTTCACTGCCAGATGGTGACTGGATGGGACCATGCAGGCAGGGGCGGGGGGCCCCGCCGAGGCCACTGGGACTGACAGGAGCAGGTTATAGGTGGTTGAGGGCGGATGGAGCAGTTTTGAGTAGTTGGAAATGCTGTTTACTCATACACACACAACATAACAAATGCAACACAATAAAAACTAACTAATAATGAAATGAATGACAAAAAGGAAAAAACTTTTAACGTGCCATTTGTTTCAGAGTCTCCCAGCTCATACGAAGAAAAAGAAGAATCTGGGGTAGCAGGTCTAACCCAGGACGAAGACACACAGGGATCGTTGATGTCGATCGACTCGAGAAATTACGAGACAGCCCTGTTATATCCATCTTCAAACCCAAGCTCGCCACAGGGTCCGACAGTCTCTGTTGACAATCTGTGGCCGAAGGAGGGTGGAGAGGTGGAAGAGGTTCAGACACCTATGGAGGTTTCTTCAAAGGTGGAAAAAGGGAAAAAAAAGAGGAAGCCTACAAGCTGGGAGAGAAGGCAACGGAGGGAGGCACGGGCGGCTGAACAAGCTGCTGCTGCGGCCGGAAACGGGGTAGAGACCACCCCGGCGGTGCAGGGTGCCAGACCTCTTGTAGCGAACTCCCCTAGCTTCAAGTCAGACAGGAAACGGCCTAGATCGCCGGAACCTGGACCATCGGGTATCCAAAGTGTCGGTCTGATCTCCGAAGCGGAGAAAAAGGCACGACCAGCGGGTACCACACCGGAGGATGTTACTCGTAAGAGAACAACCAAAGGTACGTACGCCAAGGTAACCACACATGGAATCAGGGTGGCTATTGTACCGGAGGCCTATCCAGAGGATAAGCTCCTGGATGATGATAGTTTGAACGGGGTGAGGAGAGCCATCTTTGAGGCTATGTTTAGCATGCCAGAAGAGGAGGCGGTTCCAAAGTTCCGGGATAACTATTTATCTAAAGGAGCTGTCATCGGTATTTGTGCCGACCAACGCTCTGCAGATTGGCTGCAGAGTATTATCCCCGGTCGAGAGGTCGGGGGTAAGAAACTCAAAGTTATGAAGATGGAGGACCTTCTTCAGTACAAGAAGGTGGTAGCCTGGTTCCCTGGCCCACCTGTACCTACTGAGAGGGTCCTGCAGATGCTGGGAAGAAACGAAGGCCTAAATACAAAGGGCTGGAGGGTCTTCGAGCGCAAGGAGGACGGAATGAAGGGAGTCCGCCTTGTGCTCAGCATCGATTCTATCAGTGCTGGAGTACTGGAGAACTCCTACAAATGGAAACCTTTTTACGGCTTCGCACAGGCAGCATTCACACCGCTGGGAGAGAAGCCTAGGAAGGAGGAAGAGAAAGAAGGAGGGAAGCAGTAGGAGGGGAGCAGGCAATGGTTGGTGGTCCCGTCGCTCCCGTTATAGGAACAGACCACCCCCTGGCTTCAGGGGACAAGAAGACCATCGCTGGACCCCACAAGAACAAAGAGGTGAGTGAAATTAGTTTTATTCAGGCTAATTTACAACATAGTATAGCGGCCTCACGGCTGATTTCTCACTGTTTAGTTGAGACTAATGTACATGTTGCTCTCATACAGGAACCTTGGCTGTATGGAGGCAACATAAAAGGGTTAAACGTAACTGGTTATAGGTTGTATGGTGGTGGCGGGGAAGGAAGGCCAAGGGCGGCGGTCATGGTAAAAGGGTTAGAGTCATGGCCGGTGGCGGGTTTCCTTTCCGATGACCTAGTGGCAGTTAAAGTTAAGATTAAAATAGATGAAGTCATGAGGGAAGTAGTTGTTTGTTCGGCTTATTTTCCATATGATATAAATCATCATCCTCCATCAGAGGAGATGGAAAAACTAATATTAGAATGTAACAAGAAGGGCATTCCGGTGGTGGTGGGGTGCGACTCTAATTCACATCATGTGATATGGGGAAGTACCAACACCAACGCTAGAGGGGAGGCCCTCCTCAATTACTTAAGTGGGACCAATCTTATGGTTCTAAATACCGGGAATGACCACACCTTCCAAAATAGACTAAGGAAGGAGGTCATTGACATAACGCTTTGCTCCTCCACACTTTTTGGAAGAGTGAATGGGTGGCAAGTTTCTACGGAACCAACACTCTCTGATCACAGGCGCATTCAGTTTAAACTGTGCGGGGCTGAGACAGAGAGCAGGCTTATAAGGAACCCAAGACAGACGGATTGGGATTCCTTTAAAGAAAGCCTGGAGACAAAGTTAAATGATGGTCCTATCCAGACCATTCGCAATCATGTAGATCTTGAGCTAACTGTAGGCCATCTACAGGAAGCTTTAACAAACTCTTATGAGAGGAATTGCTGTATGCTCAAAGCTCAACCCCAGGTTCGGGGACTGCGGTGGAACCAGACCCTGGAATCCCATCGTAGGCAGACTCGCCAAAGCTTTAACAAAGCCAAGCGGTCTGATAACCCTGGAGACTGGGAGGAGTTTAGGCAAAGGCAACGTAACTATAGACGAGAAGTTCGGAGGGCATCTAGATCCTCTTGGAGGACCTTTTGCAATGGCATTGAGACCATCTCCGAACTCTCAAGACTTCAAAAAGTACTCGTCAGAGACCCGGTAGGAAGACTCGGTCCCCTCAAGCTTCCATCAGGGGAAATGATGGAAACGGAAGAAGATACCCTGAGGTATCTATCAATAACACACTTCCCAGGATCCGCTGAAACTGTGACATTGCGGGAAGAAAACATCCCGGATGTGATAGGGAAGGCTGACTGGGAAATGGCAAAGAAGATAATAACTGGCAACAGGGTCAAATGGGCAATTAAGTCCTTTGATCCCTTTAAAAGTGCAGGACCAGATGGAATATTCCCAGCTCTTCTCCAGAGGGGCGGAGATAAGCTGGTGCCATGGCTAATAAAAGTATTCAGGGCATCTCTTGCTCTAGGACACATACCTAGGTCATGGAGATTAGCGAAAGTAGTTTACATCCCTAAACCAGGGAAAGGAACTTATAGCAATCCAAAAGACTTTCGACCTATTAGTTTAACATCATTCCTACTTAAAACGTTGGAAAGACTGATAGATAGATACATACGGGATGGAGCAGTGGCTGCAAATCCTTTTCATAAAAACCAACATGCATACATTGCAGGCAAATCTGTCGAAACAGCACTCCACCAACTGGTAGCCAGGGTGGAAAAGGTGCTGGAGCAGAAAGAACTTGCGATGGGAGTTTTTGTGGACATCGAAGGGGCGTTTAACAATACCTCCTTCAAATCCATGACAGACGCATTAATCAAGCGGGGGGTAGAACACACTATCACCCGCTGGATAAAAGCTTATCTCGAAAACAGAATGGCGATCTCACAATTAAACAGTAGTGAAATTAGAATTGAGGTTGCGCGTGGATGCCCCCAAGGGGGAGTTCTTTCACCTCTCTTATGGTCTATGGTAGTGGATGATCTGCTTGTGGGACTAAATGAGAGAGGAGTTTATACCCAAGGTTATGCGGACGACATATGCATTCTGGGAATAGGCAAATTCCCAGGGACTGTATCTGACATCGTCCAAAGCTCACTCAAATGGTTGGAACGCTGGTGTGAGAGAATGGGTCTGGCTGTAAACCCAGGGAAAACAGATCTTATTCTCTTTACTAGGAAACGTCGGACGGATGGTCTGTACATGCCCAGTCTACTGGGACAAAGACTTACATGCTCCGAAACAACTAAATACTTAGGCGTCACCCTAGACACAAAGCTGATCTGGAGTGAACACATAAGAAGAAAGGCAGCAAAAGCGTGTAACGCTTTCTGGGCATGCAGAAGAGCGATTGGAAGTTCATGGGGGCTTCGGCCCCAGATGATGAACTGGCTCTATGTTACTATAATAAGACCGTCTCTAACTTTTGCCTCTTTAGTCTGGTGGCCTGCTACCAGGAAGGAATGGGCAAAGAGAGAACTTAATAAAGTACAGCGGATGGCCTGCCTTGGAATCACGGGGGCCATGAGAACGACCCCCACAGCGGCCATGGAAATCCTGTTGGACCTCCCACCTCTGGACCTCATGGTACAGGGGGAGGCTAGCAAGGCCGCAATGAGATTGAACACAGGAGGGGGTTGGTCAACATCTCTTGCAAGAAATGGACACGGTGAGTGTCTGAACAAGATGCTGGAGTGGGATCCGATGCTGCAAGCCGGTACGGATTACATGACTCCTAAGTATAATTTCAATAGCAGATTGGAGGCTATTTTTCCGGCTCGGGAAGAGTGGCTACGGAAACAAGTAGATCTTGGAAATGGACAAATCTGGTTCACGGACGGGTCTAAAACAGACAAAGGTACGGGAGCCGGAATGTACATGCACAAAGGACCGTACACCCAGGGAAGATACTCTGTGTCGCTGGGACTATACTCTACGGTCTTTCAAACGGAGGTATACGCAATACTAGCATGCGTAAAACGAATACTGGAATCAGGAAGCATGAGCACAGATGTTGCGATATGTTCTGATAGTCAGGCGGCTATAAAGGCTATTATAGCTACAAAAACAACATCAAAACTGGTCTGGGAATGCCAATTACTGCTGGATAAGTTGTCAAGCAGTAGGCAGGTAAGACTTGTTTGGGTCCCTGGACATGAAGGAGTGGAAGGGAATGAAATAGCAGATAAACTGGCTAAGAGAGGAGCAGGAACTCCTCCGACGGGCCCAGAACCAATGATAGGAATATCAAGAGGCTATGGGAAAGAAAGTGTAAGAAAAAATGTTCAATCAGGACACTTGCGTAGATGGAGAGAGACGGTAAGAGG